>VZRX01010481.1:0-12738 GCA_013398075.1 Notiomystis cincta
CTCTCCTTTCCTTCCCTTTCCTTCTGCATGAGTTAATGTGAGACACACATAAATATAAAATAAAATAATCAGGAATGTAAAATCACATCCAGAACACAGCTGCTGTACAAGGGGAAAACAGCCATCACAGAAAATAAACTTAATTTGTGTGGATGCTCTCCAAAGGACAGGTGAATATTTAGGTGGGGCATAGAAAAGGAAGGAGGAAAGGGAAATAAATGCATAAGAGTTGGGGGAAACACAAAGCATTGGACACATACAGAGTTTATTTATGGATTTATTCATGGTAGATTTAGGATAAATGGCTACAGGTAACAACAGAGGACAGCTGAGTGAGTGAATGTGATAGTGGGAGCACACACACCCTCTAAGGCTCACCTACTAATTTATAGTAAAATCCTTCCAGTGAGTGATTTTCTGTGTTATGATCCTATAAATTGCTCTTTTCTTGGAAAGAAGAGAACTGCCCACTGAAAAGATAAATACAAATAAATTCCCTTTTCCTAGAAGCTTTTCTTTCACTTTGACAAGCAGAGGAATAAGATGCTGCACAAGTATCTGTAATTACATGACTATTGCAGGGCATGTTCTGAGTGAGCCATGGGGTCTCACCAGCCTCACTGATGGTTGTCCAGACCTTGTCATGGTGAGGAAACTCCTCTTGAATGTCCTGGCCCTTGGGTGTTAGGGTTTGCTCTTCAAATTATGTTGCCAGTGGTTTAAAATAAGGGAATTTTCTCTGAAACTACTGTAACTATGGTGATTTGCACGAAATTTGAGGCAGGCTTATCAAAGCCACTTTTTCTCATCATGCTATCCCAGGTTGTTCCAAGCTCCATCCAACCTGGCCTTGGACACTTCCAGGGATGGGGCAGCTTCTCTGGGCACCCTGTGCCAGGGCCTCAGCAGCCTCACAGTCAAGAATTCCTTTTGAATATCCAATATAAACTTGCTCCCATGGCTCCATGTTGATACTTGGAAAGCTATTAATTATTGATTTGGGGTGCTTGTCTTTCAGACAGTTTGAATTGCTCATGTGCACTGAAAAACTGATTAGAGCATAAGGGGGTTGAAAATCTATATCTGAGAGCTGGAAACACCAAGGCTGGTGTGGGATAGAGGGAAGGAAAGAGAAATGATCTTATGTATCTCAGAAGCCTTTCTACTGGCTACATACCTCTAATTTTATAATAGGCAAAGTCCAGACAAAAACTCATTTTTCCCCAGACTTTCATCCCTTCAGGATTTCTTCCCCTCAGGTGCTTCTTCCCAAACATTGAGATCCATGAAAAAAACCATACTGGTTTTTGGTGGGATCAGGTGGCCTTTTTGAATATTGAGCTAAATCAAGGTATGGCTGAAGCCAGGAGAAGATTTTGTCGAGGAGTTCAGGAAAGGTTTCTAAACGTGACAACTTTTTCTAAGCAATTTTGTGCAGCAGCTGGAGCTGTCACCTTGTCATGCAGAAGGGTTGCAAGAACAAACCTGTGCAGAACAGCACAAGCATCAGCTGGAATAGTTTATGAGTGCACAGCCTTGAGCAGAGGTGAGGAAAAGTGATTTTATCCTTTCAGAGCTTTGGCTGTAACAATTTCAAGTGGACTGTTGCTTTTCTGAAACAACAACAAAAAAATTCCCTTCCAGTGCTTTTAAAGATGCTTCAGATTTTCTTCATTCTGTTTATTCTGTTAGCTATGAAAAGCTGTAAACTTTCAGCTCTTGTGCTTGGAGTTTTGTTATGTTTTCTTGTTATACAGAAATTAATCTCCCCTTGATGTTTTTGCTTGCTTTCAAAAGCTTATTAAAAATAACAAGGAACAAATTGGGTGGAAAAATGAACAGTTGATGAATCATCTTGTTCTTTGTCAATCTGAGAAGTGTGAACCAACCTAACCTTTTGAATTGGACTCTTTCAGGCTTTTGGACAGGATGGACAGAGAACTTTGTCTTGACTGCAGCTTGAGGGCATCTCCTTGCAAGGTATCACTTAAACCTCTTAGAAACTGGTCCTTTGGAAGGAAAACAGAATGAGTGTTTGGAAAGTTTATGGAGCTCCTCAAGAGAATTCAACTGCAGCTAACTGAAGCTTTACTGAAACCAGAGACACAACCTCAAATGGAAAATAATTCTGCTGTCTTGCACAGATGATGATAATGCCTTGTGCTAAATATGGTATTAATGGGGTTCATCAAACTCTGGGCAAGATTATGTGACCAAGTTATCACCATGGCAGAACTAAACATTCCTCCAAAGACCTAATTAGACTGTTCACAGATCTGGCCAACAAAATGATAAAAAGCAGAGTCAGTAAAAACTTCTTGGAAGGGAACATATCTTGAGGAGATAATATGCCAGGGAGAGCAGTCACACCTTCCCTTTGCCTCCAAGAAGTTCTTTCTCCTTTCTAGAAAATTCTAGAGTAGATTTCCAACACAGGGTATTTTTTGCTGGATATTTCAAGTACTGAAGCTGTTATTGATGTTGCCATAGGAATTTTTATCATATTTATGTGAATACTCCTCAGGATAATTCCCCAGACTCTCCACATCCTTGTGCAGCTGAGTTTCAGCATTTTCAAAGTGGACCATGTTATGTGGCAACCATCAGAGCAATGGAATGGGCTGAACAGTTTCAAACTAATGGAAGGAAACCTCTGCACATGTTCAGCAATGAGCAAAAAGTTACTTAACTTCTTAAACACTAATTTAAATAATTTAAAATAATAATTAACTAATTAAGCCCCAAAGCTGTGAGGAGTGTTTGACTTGGATTGCAGGGAAAGGCATAATTTGCCCAACAGCCAATTGGCTGTTCCATTGTGTTCCTAATTCCAGCTATTTTCTCTCTTTACATAACTTGTCTTTGTGATTATAGATTAAATTACTGAGATATTTGGATCTTCGGACTTTGGATTCCCCTCAATATTTAATGTATATAAACATACTTTTAAGGAAAGGCAATAAAACAACTGAAAAAATAAACCCATCAGTCACACCATCATAGCCTGCAATAACCCTTCTTGCAGAGCCCATTTGGACTAAGGAGGTAAAGTCATGTAACAAAAACATGAAAATCCTAATCCAAAGTCATTTTAATGGACTTCAAAATGAGATTCAAAGGCTTTTTGTGGGATTTAATTCTTATATTCCTAGGAAAAGTAATGGAAAACACCAAAGAAAATATATAGAAAAATTTTTATGTTCTGCATTTGGTTTTTAAGATTAATTTATATTCCCATCTGACACTCTGGCCTCCAGCTTCATCCAGCCCTCATGTCAACGAAGAATTTCTTCCTAATATCTGATCTAAATCTACCCTCCTTCACCTAAAAGCCGTTAAGTAATGATCTCAGGCTCTCCCCATTAAAGTCATCAGCCACCTTTGGGTCCTCTTCCCACCCCAGCACCTGCCTGAGTAGGAGTAAGCTGAAATTCCCTCCTGGTTCCCTAAGTACCAAGCCAGACTCATCAAGGACGGGTCCACCTCAGAAAAGGAGCGTCACATCCCCAGCCATGCCCACGCTCTGAGCCATCGACGTCGTGTCAAAGTCTTGGCAACAGCGCAGCCCACCACAGACCTGTGTGTTTTTCTCTGCTTTCCCTCAGACAAGGCTGCTCATAGCAAGTGCCACGTTATGAGAGCACACAAGGAGAACAGAGTTATCTGGGAGGCGTTTGCTTTTTTGGGCTTCACAACGACGTTGGCAGAACCGCTCCCCATGAGCTCCCGCTCTGCAGGCCTTGTGCCCTGCTCCGTGAGCTGGCAGCATGATGGAGAGCTCCCATTACCAGGCCTAGCACGGGAAGAGGATTGCTTTTCTCCATCCAGGCCCAGGAGCAGCTATTCCTCATGAAATATCAGTGGGAATGCCGACAAACACAACGCTGCCATGCTCCGACGGGAGGAGCGCGGCGCGCCGGGGCCAACGAGAATAGATGGGGGAGTGAGCGTATTCAAACAATAAAGGCTGCACAAGTAAATCATCTCTTATTGCTCCATACATCTTCTCCAGGGCTGCTTCCTGTTTCTCAACCAGCAAAACCTCCCTGGTAATGCTGATTTTCTCTCTGCTGTTCCAGATGTGGGAATGTGCTTTACCCGGCTGGAGCTGAGACAAGAAGTGCTGGGTGTTCCCCCTGCTCCCCATGACACACCTCCACCTCCTCCTCATGTTTATTTCTTGAGATACTTTTTCAAAAGGACTATGGGAAGGAGTGAAGGAGAGAAGTGGACACTGTCCTTGAAATGGGAAGTGGATAAAACCACATCTCAGCCTTTCCCAGCCAAAGGCATTTCTCAGCAGTTGTAATTTTTTGTTCTGGTGTGATGCTTCATAGGGGTGGAAGCTGTTTCTCTTCACCCATTTGGTCCATGTTGTCATCCACAACATGGACCAAATTGTCAATGGAGGAGGACATGGAGGAGGTTGCTAGGTTTGGTGTCACATTTTGTGTTTAATAGGACTGGGAACATCAGGAAAATATTCTGTCCCCACCATCCACAGTTTGTGTTTTCATGCACTGCATGGTTACTGCATTATTCATAAAAATAATAATACCAACAGTAATAACAATAACAATAATAATAATGCTGCCTTCTATAGTTCTCCTAGCACTGTTCAAAGAGGTTTAGTGATCCTAATGTAATATATGTAATATAACACCTGAGGTGGTAAACCACAATTTCTTGGTCGTACCATAGAAAAATTAAACTCCAGACCTTTGCAGATTGGTGCAGATTTACAATCCACTGATTCCTGTAGTGTCTTCTGGAGAAGCAGCTGTAACTGGATGTTTTTGGTAGTGCCTTTTTGATATGAACATCCATTCTTTAGGAAAGCTGATACACTTTAGGCCAAACTGTTGATCTATACTGGCTTAGGATATAAAGTAAACTAGAAGTAAAAGGGCGAAAAACTGTGAATTTTCCTCTCCCTGGGACACAGTGTCCCATACACACAGGACAGTAAATGTTGTGGTAAGGCATGTGCACAACCTGCTTTGGAGAGCATCCATGCAGTGCCCTTCGTACTGGCTGGTCCTGTTCTGATCCATTCACTTGATCATTGCCCTCATTAAACTGGCAAAGCAGGTTGTTTGGAAAATTTCCCATTTGAAATTGTCTCTTTTCAGGTTTTTCAGATTGATTAAGTCTTGCTTGTTGTCGGTTACTCTATCTCACACTCTCCTGACAGCGTGAAACAGGATAATCATGTCCTGACATGCCTTACAGCCATAATAAGTCTTTCTCTACTTCCAATTTTTTCATATTATTTACCTGAATATTAAGGATCTTTGCCTGGGAGCTGACAGATGAAGAACCTTATCTGTGTCCCATTTGCTAAGGTGCTTACATTTGCTGCTTCAAGTATTTAAAGCTATTTTGCAGGTGGGGTGAATGCAATGCAATCAGCAGGAGCTGATAGGAAACTTCAGTTTAGTGTCCCACTTTGTCCAGATTGCAGGGAATGGATTGAATGGTCCCCAGAAACTCCTTTACTTGGAGTGCAGGGTGTACTCAGAGGTGGCTTCAGGATGCACAAAGATTTGGGCATGCAAAGCCACAGCACCTCAGCCTGAAGCAGCAGTGGTTTGGGGACTCTGACAGGTTACAACTCAGCACAAGTTGCAGACTCTGAAGGTGTTTTTATTCATCTGGAAAGGTGTTTTTGAAGCTTTGGCCAACTTCTGTGTTTGCACATTGGGAGGGCTGGCAAGAAGGGCCATGGACTCCAGGGCCTCCTTAGGAAAGAGCTCCCCATAACTTTGGTCCCACCCTAACACAGATCCCACTTTGCCTCCCCAGCTGGAGAATTGTCTACTTGGAAGTTCAGCCATGCCAAAGTGGGATGTTGTGGGGACAAGGGGACATATTTTATTGGGGAGCACCAGGGAATGAACTGGGAGGAGGATGCTGAGGCAGGTAGGGATGAAGAAGTAAGGAGCAGGGCCCAGCCAAGGCTGGAGCCCTCAAATGTAATGAACAACAAAGAATTTTGGACATAAATTGATTAGAGTGGTGAGAAATAAATGCTTACTTCCTAGTCTCATACAGGAAAGAGCCAAGTGTAAAGAGAATCCTTTAGGTCTTATCTGTCATCTTCCAGGTCAATAAGGGATCCAGAGCTGTCCCTTCTCCAGTTCCCCATTCCCTTTCTTCTCTTTGGACTGATGACATTTGTTTCCAGCCCTGTACAAGCTCCTTGTGCATAAATCTCATGCCTTAGGCAACAAACACCCAAATTAGGCCTCACAACTGCTGTGGTGTCTCCCTGCAGAACTGGAACGAACTCCTGAGATTGTTCCTTCAGGGAGGGACACCGAAAAACCTTCAGAGTTTGTTGTTTGTGTAGTGCAGGTAGAATGGATACAGCCCAGTGGAGTTCACAGATTTGAGGAATTGCAGTAACACTGAAGAGTGCAAGGCCAGAGGGATCTCTCTGGGATTCCCCTGGAAGTGCACTTGCCTGAAGACAAATTCTTTTTTCTTTTTCACCCACTAAGTTCAGAGAGGTGCTTCTCTGCCTCTTTATCATGCCAGCCTAGTTTTACACCCTTCCACCTTCTCAATTAAAATATGCTCCTGTCCCTGTTAAAAGCCTTTTAGACTCTGGATTTATTGTATCACAGTGACCAACAATAGCAACTTGGTTTAGAAAAAATATTTTTAAAGGATATTTAATAAGTTTGTTGAGATCTGTCAAGCCAGGACCAGCAACAGACCTGCAGGTTGCACCAAGAGTGAAAAAGCTGCAAACTATTTTCTTTTTGACTACCTGCAGGTATGCATATCATCTGAGCAGTATTGCAGCATGCAAGAGTCATGGAAAAAAAACCATCCATGGCACAGAAAATTGAACAGGGTACAGGAGGAAGGAGAAGGAAAAGAGAAAAGGAATAAGGGGAAAAGGAATAAGCATGCAATAATCATGGGAAAGAAACCATCCATGGCACAGAAAATTGAACAGGGTACAGGAGGAAGGAGAAGGAAAAGAGAAAAGGAATAAGGGGAAAGAAGGAATAGTGGGGGAACAGAAGGGTTGTACAAGTCCTCTCAGGCTGGAGTGTCTGGAAGCCTGTTGACTGTTACACAAGGGGCTCATGCCCATCTCCTCTCCACTCCTGGATGTCCCACCTGTCTGCCCCACCTCTGCTGATGGCCACAGCCTCCAGCTGAGCTGGCACAGCCAAACACCTGCCCCATTCCACTCAGGGCCCTTGGCCTCCCGTGGAGCTGAGTTTCTCTTGGAATGCTGGGCTGGGAAGGAGCATTGCTGGGACAGGAGCATGTTTGCTCCAGCTGCCTCTGCTGCAGGAGCACGACCTGTGCTGGGGAGGAGGCAGCAAACATCTGGGAGGAGCTGAGGGTGTCCCAGCTCTTTGCTCAGCAAATGCCAGTCAAATATCCAAGATAATCCACAGTGAAATGATTAGGCCCCAGTGATACTCATTGTTCTGGACATGCATTTGTATCTCCTCACTTCAGGTCAGTGTTTTGTCCTGCCCTTGGCAATCCAGCACTGGCTCTGCTCTCACAGAATATTTGTAGGCACAGACTCACCTGGAAGTCGTAGAGATCACAGGATCCTGAGGCTCCTGGGGCTGGTTTTGACACCAAAGGTATTGTCATTGCTTAAATACACTTGCTACTCCTCTTACTTACAACTTCTTTGTAATTTTTATTACCAATATTGCAATTTTTGCCCCTTCAGTGAGATTTTCCAGCTCTCTGGAGACAGAGATTAAACATCTGCCTTCAGCTCAGAAGCCTCAGTAGCATCAATTGCTCAATCAGGCTGCAAACATTAGTTGTTTTGGTTCTTTACCACCTTTCAGAGCACGTGGACCATACCTGTCAGGAGCCTCATCTGCCCACATGACTCTGTACAGTGAGATATTTGATAGGAGATAATTTCACAGTTACTCAGAATTCATACTGTCATTGTGCAAAGACAAATTTCTCCCATCTCATCATAAAAACAATTCAGTTTAAATCTGACTGGATGGGTTTAGAGTAGATGGATTAGGTCCTGCAGTGAAACTGGACAGGAAGACAACCCAGTTACCAGATTAACTGCCTTCCTCTTCTAAATAGAACTAAATACACCCATACAAAGCAGGAGAGGCATTATTAGAAATCTTCTATTTTTATGGATAGGAATGAATTTTTATGGAGCTGATAATGCAGATAGAACACACAATTGGTCTAGTCAAAATGAAAGATGAATACAAATTGCAAATCAGCTCCTGAGCTATAAAAATTGGTGTAACCTTCTCAGCAATAACTGATTGTTTAGGAGGCTCAAATAGAGCCACAGTGATGTTTCTTCCAGCCTTATTAAGCATCACAGTTGTCATATTAAACCAATGATGTATGAGTATTTGCTTATTGTAATGAGTTCTGGAGACAGTAGCTGGAGCAGTGATACAAAAAACCTCAGGCTGAAGATTTTGGATATCTTTTTCTCACCCCCTGAGGGAAATATTTCTCTTTTATTTCACTAACATCAAAGACTGCCTCAAACCCTGATATGGGCAGAACTCCTCCTGAAGCTAAATCCCTGGGATCTAAAGCCCCTTTCCCCTCAGTGGACAGTAAATATAACTCCAGATGTATCTGATGCTCTTCTGTATTTTTACTTCCCTGGGAGCAATGGGAAATTAATATTCCTTTGCATATGGTAGGCTAGAGGATCCCAGATTGCTTTCCAAGCTTTAGCAAAACTCCCCTGGGAAATAAATTTGGAGATGTTAGCAGCCATGGTGTCTGGAGATCAGATTCCTTCAGCAGGGTGGGCTTTGGAGGAATTTAGAGCAGAGTGAAATGGGGCACTCCAGGCTCAACTAATGGAGGCTCAAAAGGAGAAAAAAAAGACCTTTGCTGTTGAAGAAAGATTGGAGAAGCCTTCAGGGAGGAGAGGCAGCCAGGTGATGTTTGATTATCCCATATTCAGTGTTCTGGCAGCTCTGGAGGGCAGCAGCACACTAAGGAGATGCTTTGGTGTCCTCAAAGGCAGAAATGAAGTTTTTGTGGCTGCAGCAGGAGGGGTTGCAGTGACATCTCTGGCAGCCATCAATTTCTACATTCCAGCAGCTCTATCAAGGAGAATCAGGAGAGGAGGCACACTGAGCACCCTCCTGCCTGGTGCTTGAACTGATGGTGGGGGAATCAAAAAGCCTGTAAATTTCTTCATTAAATTTAGGTCCATCATTTCTTGTTCTGCCACCCACAGGCACGTGTAAAAGTTTATCTTCTCCTTTGTAGGAGCTTTGATAAGGCTTCCCCTTAAGTCTTTCTCCTCTGACTAAACAGCTCCAGATCTTTCTCTGGTTCTTACAGACCATGCACATCACACTGATGATCATTTTTATCTCCTCTGCCCCTGGGAACACTCCCATTGGCCCAGCTATTTTCCCTGAAGGCTGATATCAAAACCAGACATGGGATGCCACTGGGGACAGACAGGAGAATGACTTCCATTGTTTTGCAGGCTATTGCTCAGCTGATACAACCATGCTTTGGAAACAGCACGAGCACATGTACATGCTTGACTTGTTCACCCTATATTGTGTAAATATTGGCTTGCTCTGCTCTGGAAAGGAAGTTGAAGTCAGAGTGAATTATCAGCATTTCCTTGTTTCTCTCTTTTTTCTTTTTAGCAGCCAGGCACTTTTTGTTCTTCCCTAATCTTCTGGATTCACATCATTACAGGAGATATTTAAGCCCTATCTCGTGCTCAGGACAAATCCCCTTTGCCTCAAAATGCATTCCACCTGCACAGGCAAAGACAAGGGGAGCTAATTCAAGTTGTAGACTCAAACATAACCTGGCCTTCCTTTTCCAGTGCTTATCTTGGCAGATAAAACCACTTTTACAGAGCTGTCATGTGTCATTATTAGTAGAGTTGCAGCCATGAGCTGAATTAAAGCTGGTATGTTTATTCCATGTATTTTGCAGATGGGGTCTTTGTCCTCAGGGAGATAAGTGATTGCCAGGATTATATAGGCTCCATCCATACAGTCCTTGGGATTTGTCCAAGGAACAGACCACAGTCCCCAGGCCATGTGGTGGGAGCTGCTTTGTATCTGCCCTGCTCAAGTATCAGCAGACTTTGGAGCTCAAGGTGTATCATTGCAGGAGACTTTCAGAGCTCTTCCTGCTGTTTTTCATGCCTAGAGAACATGCAGCTGCTCCCAGCCCACTGGGGAAAACTTGAGGATTGCTGGAAGAGTCTCAGAAGACAAAAATGGCCCGAGGAAGCAACATCTTGTGCAGCTCGAGTGCACGCTGTATGTAAAATGTGGATTTCAGCGTGAGATATTTTCTAGGCTGTGTCATTCATTTCCAACCAGGAAAGGAATAATTTCACACTGGAGTCAAAACTAGGTTGAGCTAACATACACACAGTTATAGTTGTCATGCTAAATGAGGCAGTGTTCATGCTGCATTAAATAGGATAACAGCCTCCTCTGAGTGGAGAAGGCAGAGTGGAACCCTCTTGCCTTCCCCAGTGCTCCCAGATCCCACAGGCAGTTTGGAGGTAGCTGGAGTAGTTGAACTTGCCAGGGTGTGAGAGGGGCTGCTGTCAGCTGAACACCAGCAAGGCACTGCCAGGGTGTCAGGGGGCTGGGAATGGGTGTCAGGGCTGCTCTCTGGAGTCACTCCCAGCTCAGTACTAACGGGGATGGTCCCGAGCCTTGTGGGTCCCCTCCAGCTCAGGATATTCCATGATTCTGTGACCCTGTGACCTGCAGGCTGAGGGAGGGGATGCTGTCCCTGTGCCCCACTCAGGGGAGACCCCACCTGCAGAGCTGCCTCCAGCCCTGGGGACCACCAGCAGAAGAACGTGGAGCGAGTCCAGGCGAGGCCAAGAAGATGCTGCAAGGGCTGGAGCCCCTCTGCTCTGCAGCCTGGGGAGAGCTGGGGGTGTCCAGCCTGGAGAAGAGAAGGCTCCAGGGAGAACTTTGAGCAGTTTCCAGTACCTGAAAGGGCTCCAGGAGAACTGGAGAGGGACTTGGGACAAAGGAATGTAATTATGGAACACGGGGTAATGGCTTTAAACTGACAGAGGGAAGGGCTAGAGCAGATAACAGGAAGAAATTCTTTACTCTGAGGGTGGGGAGGCCCTGGCACAGGTTGCCCAGAGAAGCTGTGGCTGCTCCATCCTTGGAAGTGTCCAAGGCCAGGCTGGATGGGGGCCTGGAGCAGCCTGGGGTAGTGGGAGGTGTCCATGGCAGGGAGGTTGGAGTGAGATGATTCTTAAGATCCCTTCCAGCCCAAAGCATTCTGGATTCTATGATTCTGTCAATGTACATCCTGCCCTGAGAGCCCCCATACACTTAAACACACCTGGAGAAAAATGGGATTTGTTTTGTTTATGATCCATTTCAGCTTTGCTCACTGGAGGCTTTTCAGGCATCATAACAGACTCCATGAGCAGTCTCTGTGTGTTCCAGGGTGAAAATGGGCAGCACATGGCAGAACTCTTCATCATGTGCTTTACAAAGCTGGGTTTGAGGTGTTTTACTGCTGCATTGATTGTTCACAGAATGAAAAAGATATGATCCTATCTGCCTACTTCTTGACCACCTAACAATGCAGTATATTTTCCATGCAACGGGCCATAAACCAGGTTAAAGATAACATGAGCTTTAATTTGAATTTCAGACCCCTCACCTGAGATTATCTCAGGGGCAATTTCCATGACTCATAGCACCAGCAAGACTCAAAACATAAAAACCTCAGTCAGCTTCCTGAAATAAAATTTGGGCTTAAAAAATGACATGATTTTAAAATTATCAAACACAAGGTTTTATTTCTGTATATTTGCAGCAAGGTGCTCTAGGTTCCCACTTTTCAGCTCATTCCTGTAACAAGAAGGAACACAAGGAAGACAGAAAGAAGCAACTCTGTTATAATTTCAACACTTGGAGGTTTACAAAAAAAAAAGCCCTCACCAAATTCTGTGGTACTAAAATATACCCTTGGAATTGCCAAGATCATGTCAGACAGGCAGAGCAGAGTGCTTCTGCTGTCATCCTCCCTGGCAAATATTGATTAAAAAAATTAATTGATCTTTTGTGAGGGTTACATACATGCAAGTTGGATTATTTGGGCAATTAACAGAGTTGTTAAATTAAAAACTGAGTCACCACCTGCTCCCCTAGAGTCACCAGAGGACAGGGGGCCCTCTGAGGAGCACAACATAATCCCCTGAAATCCAAATCAAGCCCAGAGGATCGTGTTTCTCTCTGGTGATTTCACAGTAGGGGTTTCAAGCCCTTCTTCAAGTCCCAGACCCTGTAGATGTTTTACATTGGAGATGAAAACCCTGAGGAGCAAATTCCCATCTGCTGACTGCAGGCTGGCTTCCCTCAGTTATCTTTTGGGTTCCCTGGAAAGGCTTGGAGTGGCCAGCTCCTCCCTGCCAGGGTGCCCAGGATAATTGGCTCTGCCTCCACTGATCCCAGGCTGATTGCTCCCAAAAGGATGCTTACCCTGACAGCTTCCCAGGGAGGCCTTATAGGGGAAAATCTACATCTTTTTGGATGCTCTTCAGTCAGGATGCTTCTTTCCAGACTCCATGGAGCCAGGAGGCCTGAAGCCAAGGAGATCTTTCCAGGCTGGATTGTGGATGTTTAAGATGATTTTGACATTGACTGAGAGGTGTAGATGAGTTATGACAAAGGGATGCTCATGTATTAGTGGTGAGAGGAGAGGTCCATGGAGAGGAGAGGA
>VZRX01010481.1:12767-64472 GCA_013398075.1 Notiomystis cincta
AAAAGGAAAGAGTGGAAAAAGGAAAGAGTGGAAAAAGGAAAGAGTGGAAAAAGGAAAGAGTGGAAAAAGGAAAGAGTAGAAAAAGGCCAGGATTTCATTTATCTGTTTTTTTATATATATAAACCAAGGCTAAAAAGATAGTAGGAAAGAAGGAAAGAAGTTATGAGACCTGACATCTTAATTCTTGCCATAGAGTTAGAAATCAAGAAAAATTTTTAAACCCCTCTACTTTTGTTACTTAAATGCAAATTTTTCATAGGTAATCAGTATAAATATGAATATAGAGATTAATAGGCCTTATTCCTGTTTTACTACCTCAACAAAAAGGTGAAAGAGTGCTCCAAAGTTCTCTGAAGTTACTGAAAATCTTACTTTTTCACTCAAAATGTCACAAGCAGCCTTTCAGTTCCTCTTGAAGAAGGTCTGACCTCCCTGAAATAAAAGTGTTGGGATTGTGAAACTTCACCTGAGAAATGTTATTAGCTCCTCTCTGACCTGCCAATAATCCCATTCAGAGGTGACAGAAATGAAAAATAATTTTTAAAAAATCAAAGGAGGAAAAAATGTCATGAGGCAATAGAGAGAAAAATTTGGGTTTATTTTTCAGGTTGAATCTGCAAACCTTTTCTTGTTGTATAAACCTTAGGGTGACAGTCAGGTTTCTCTATTGACTTTGATACTGGCTATTGGGTTGATATTTATTTATTGGCTTGGGTGTGTAAGAACAGGTTTATCCTCAGCAGTGCCTTTCCTTTTTTAGTGGAAGATGCTCTTTGTCGAGATGAATGAAAATATTTAGGTGGGCATGAGAAGTTTTCTAGACTGGAAAAGTAAATATTTTGGCCTGCACCCCCACTTTTGACAAAGACACACCTGTAGCTGGAGCAGCTGTGGCAGCCTCTGTGGATGGCACCACCTCCCAGCTCTCAGTCTGCTCCATTGCTCTTGGATTTTATAGAGAATAAAACAGGAGGTCTGCAAAGCAAAACCTGCCCCACTGCCCCTCCTCTGGGGCAGAATGGGGTGTGGAGGGGAAAGTAGAGAAAAGCCAACTCTGCAGCCCTGGCAAAAGGAGGAATTAAACTGTTTGATTTTAGACAGCCAAAGTGTTCTTTTTCCACCTGTTTCCCAGAAGCACAAGCCTTTCCATGGCAGATGAAAGAAAAGCACTTCTCTAGCTAGTTTAATCCAAGCAGGACACCTGGAACCTCTCTGAACAGCTGATATTACACCACAGCTCCTACTCAAGGTTGATTCTGAAATCCTTTTCTTTCCATTTTTGTGTCCCACCAACAACTGCACAATTTGCTTTTGTACCACCTCTGAGGCTCTGCAGTGTGAGGGTTCATTCTTCCTTGAGTCCAGCAGCACTATAAAGTTTGGCCAAACTCTTTTGCAACTACTCCTATTTGAGGAGAGAGAAGTGGAGGTTGTGTTTTGATTTGCAAACTCTTGGATGCAGCAGTTGATTTAATAGTTTAATAATTAATCAAGGAGGGAAGACTGAAGGCATTTGTAAAGGGCTGATGGGAAATCAGTGGCAGGGAGAGCAGGTTGCTGGTCTGAAATAAGGAGTGCATCAGACTGGGCTGGGGAAAATAATCCTGTGAATATTCAGAGAGGCTGGAAATATTCAGCCTCACTTAGAAAAGTGAAAACAGCTCTGGCTTTGTGAGGTGAAAGAGGAGGACATTTGGCTCTCCAGTGCCCTGCTGCTGGTCAGGGAGGGGAGCTATGGCAAGGTTGATCCTCTCCCATGATTTTCTCTTCCTCTTTTCTGTGCTTGGTACCCTGAGAAACTGTTCTTTCCGGGGATCCCAACAAGCAGGTTTTGTTAGGAGAGAAAGAAGACATTCTGTAACTTCAGGAAAAGGACTATGCACTGCCTTTTTGGGTAGAAATCACAATCAAATATCTCCAAACTAAACCTTTGCTGCCTAATCCATTGTGATTCAGGGAAGAGATTATTAATGAATTTAATTTAAAAAAACCCCAGCACCATATAAGAAACACAAAGGAAATGGTTTTATAATGTGCTCTGATTTCTCCTTTGCCCAGAGAAAATGTGTTTATCTGACTCATCTGAGCATCTTCAGCTGCCTCTTGGCAACTGAACTTGACTACAGCTAAATAATTTTATTTCTTTATTTTGCAGGTTTGCTTCCAGTTGCACTTTTTGGAGTTAAACACCAGCCAATGAATAGAACATGAGAAGCAGTTCCCTGGATCCACTGTCATTTGAATAAGACACCCAGCAGTCCTTACACTAAAAAAAAAATGCACCAAACTGTTAATTGATTTTTAAAGGAGAATTATGATGCTTTTAACAAGCCACTTATCTTGCTAAGCATTGCTGGGGTAGTGTATCTTCCCCCTGAAATGGCTGTTCCACAATGTGAGTCCCTAATTGCTTATAAAGCACACTGTTTATTGAGTATTAGCTCTGGCATAGTTGTTTATTACAGGAGTGCATTGCTTAATGCTTGTAAAAAGCCATCCAACTTAAACATGCTCTGCCTTGCCTCTCACCCTCCAGTGAACACATGCTCTCCATCCCTAAGTTTGCAGCAGGAAGGGAGGGAGAAAAGTATTAGCAGAGCTGTGGAGAGCTGGAGGAGGTTGCCTGGTAACTGTGAGGAAAGGATCTGACTCGGGAGGGACTCGAGTATTTATTATCTCCTGAGCTCTGCCTGCAATTAACGGGTCAGTGACCCGGGGAAACGTTTCAGATGAAGTCAAACCATCAGCTGGACAAATGTGCCTCAAGTCCTGCTGTCTGCTGGCCCATGTGAAGGAAGGATGAACCTGCAGCCTCCCTGTCCTGAGCATCACCAGACGTGAAACCTTCAGCTCGTGTGATCTACAGGCAGCAGGGATGTATTTGCCTCCCTATTCCATGGGAATTTGTCATTCCTGTTCCTGGAATGGGTGGTATTTTCAGCTGCAGGGAGGGAAATGCCAGCAGAGAGAGAAGACAAGGGCAGAGATATACTGATATCATTTAGTTACAGCTCCTTTTTCAGACCTGGAATGACTTCTCCGAATTGCTGCTCCTGTGAGGAGTGAGGAGGTGGATTTATCATCCCCCAGTCTCCCCTGTAAAACTGGAGCAGGCAGGTGGGAGGATGGCCGAGTTTGACACTCAGCTTCTGATTTCTTCTTCCCCATAAAGTTAGAAAACCTCTTTTCCTGTCAAGAGAACTGCCTGGGCTGTAGGAGTAGCTGATGAGGTGTTTTTTGGGTTTGACTGAGATTGGTGAGCAGTGGGGCAGGATTTGCTGAGTGAACAACTCTTGTAATCATGGTTTAGTGCACCCTTTAGTTGGTTTTCTGGATCTCAGGATTCACCTTGCACTGGTTTCGTGGTGTTTTCAGCTGTGGCCATGTCTTCACACAGCAATGTCACCAGGTTGGCCTCTCCTCACTGGCAGCCAGAGACAGAACAAGAGAAAACGGCCTCAGGCAGTGCCAGGGGAGGTTCAAGTTGGATATCAGGCAAAATTTCTTCACTAGAAGAGTGGTTAAGCATTGGAACAGGCTCCACAGGAAAGTGGTGGAATTGCCATCCTTTGAAGTGTTCAAAAAACAAGAGGATGTGGTGCTTTGTGGAATGGTTTAGTGGGCATGGTGGTATTTGGTCAAAAGCTGGACTTGATCTTGGAGGACTTTTCAAGCCTTAATGACTCTGTGATTCCAAAAGACCAACCCCTAATTGAATTCCCAGACAAAGAGAGTCTTGGAGGACTTCACACTGGAATATAATTTTCCATCTTGGCATCTGTGTGCTTCTTGTAAACACAACTTCTCCATTCCTCTGTCCAGTGAAGCCCTTGCACCATTTTGTTGGGAAGAGGAGAATTAAATGAGACTGGTATGTCAGACTGAGGTTTAAAGGCATTCAAGTGAGGTTTGCATAGAGGTTTCTGCTGTTTGAGATCTAGTCAGACCTTTGTTGATGAGCTGGATGAATTCTTAATGTTTCATCTGTCTTGTCAGCCTATTCTAATGCAAGATTTCCTTCTGCTTAATCTCTCAGACATTCTATTTCGTTCTAGCAGCAGAACACAGTATCATGTTCCTTTGCCATATTCTCAAGGGCTTTATGAATCCTCCAAAAGACCTTTAAAATTAGAAATTACCAGCCATCTTTGTACCACCAAAGCTGTGTGACAGTCAATTTCCTGACTGTTTGAAATTAAATACTGTTGCCCCACTTAATGCCATGATTTGGATAAGTTGATTTCTAAGGGAGCTCAGGAAGCTGCAGCAACTTACTTTTAAGTGAAAGTCGCTTTGATGGAGACCATTTGGGATTTCAAATGGCCTTAAATGGAAAAATCCAAATCCACAGTAAAACTAAACGGGAGAGTCTCTGGAGATGGTGTGCTTCAGTTAGCTTCACTCACTAAGCTTATTAAGAAAAATGTCAGCAAATATGACACTGAAAAATCCACAGTGTATTTGTGCTACCTTCAAAATGTTGCAGTCCGAGGCTGCACTGCTCTACGTTTGTATCAACTGGTTAATTAAATTACACAGTGTCAGTTTAACTCACTGGGAAAAGACTTTCCTTTGGTACAAATATCTGAGCTAAAGGCTGTGACTGCACCACAGAAAAGGCAAGATTACACAATTTATAAATATACATAGATACATAGGTATTTAATTTCAGGTATATATAATTTGTACAGTTTTCAGCGTTCCAGATCAGAAAAGCTGTGCCAAACCACATCTCATCTTGCAGAGAGATACCAATTCTTGATGTTGAAATACTGTCAACATAAGTTTAAGCACCTTATTAAAGTGAAAAAAAATCAAGCATTTGACTGTGTACTCTCAAAATCCCATATTTGTAGATACTCCAGTATTTATTCACACCTTTGTAACATTTGTAAAATTAATTAAATGCCTGTTTGTTGATCTAGAAAGGGTTGAAGGTTAGGTTGAGTATGAAATCAGCCTGGAGTGGTCACACCTGTCTTGACCAAGATGCTTCCAGTACCTACAACCACACTACTTGTCTAGACAGTGCACTTTCCTGCACTTTTAGGAAAATCATTCATCTCATTGTAAAAATAAATGTCTGAAAACAATCACATGGATTCTAAAAAATGAATATTTGTGTCCCTTGGCCCTCCTGGGAGCTGGGGGTTATCAGCTCAGATGCTGTGTGCACCTTGTGTAGGTGGAATTAATCTGACACACTTGGGTTGCATATGTGATCAGCTCAATTCTAACCTGTGCCATCTGCAGCCACTGAAGAACAAAGGGCTCTTCACAGACAATCAAGTCACCACCTGCTGATGCAACCACGGGTTGTTGCCTTGGAAGTTCAGGCCTGGAAGAAGAAAAGTAGCAGAAGAAAGTGCTGAGCTGACTTCATGCTTCTCTTTTTTCCACATTCTGGACCTTCTGCAACTGATTCCTGCACCTGTCCTGACAGAATCACCAAAGTCTTTTGAAGCACAACTCAGGAAAGCTTAAGAATCTGGGTGGTAGAAAACATCTACAATAATTTATTCTCTTTGCTTCTTCCCTCCCCACCTCTTGTCTCCACCTCTTCTTTTTTGCTGCTGCGGTGTTTCCTTCTGAAGACAGAAACTGTCCCTGACTAAAATCTTCAACAAGGTCATGAGATAGGCTGGGAAGGAGCTTTCAGATCAGTTTGGTTGCATTCAACCCAGTAGAATTGATCTATCACCTCCCCCTTTTTAAGGGTGAAGTAAGTGAGGTCGAGAAATACACATTCTGTGGGTTATCTTAGGCCAAAAGACACTCTGATTAGGTTTGTATAACCTGAATAACACCAGTGCAATTACCCTGATCTGCACAATCATGGTTGGACGAGCAGATAATTTTACTGGTAATAAATTTAATTACATGATTTTGTTTGACCTGTGGTCATAGTAAACACTGCCATGCGATAAGATATTAAAAAAAAACCAAACCCATAACCTCAAAAAGATGAGTTTGGATGGGCTACAGGTGCCTACAAATAGGTTGGAATTCTCTTCTTCCTAGATGTCACTTGACAGGGGATCTGTGTCTTTACTGTGGAATTCTTAAAGTCACTCTGAATGTTATGAGACCATGAAGTTTTCGATAAGCAAAGGAACATCTTTTTTTGCTTTTGGTAAGCAAAGAGCCCTGGCAATACCTGTTGGGTTAAGCTGTGTCTGCCTGCATCCTACCCTGGGTGATCTTTAAGGGTCCTTCTGGCCCAAACCATCCTGTGAAACCTATGGTTCCACTTTTACCAGAAGAGTATGGGAGTTAAACCACAGATTTAGGGTTTCATTTCTCCTTGAAAACAGCCAGTTCCAGCCATTCCCAAAATTCTCTCTAGATTCATTTCCACTGGGAAAACAACAATGGAGGTCCCTTCATCTGGACTGGTCACCTATCTTCTTTTCTGAGTGGAGGCAAAGAGATTTTGTGCACACTTCTTGTCCTCCTAAAGTGACCATCCAAACCAGTTTGTACCTGAGCAGTATTTGATTCTTTCCATGATCTGTAAGGGCAGGCTCAGAGGAGGCCTTTTCACCTGTACATTCCTTTTCTGTTCCAGGGCATGGCAGCACTACAGTACAGTGCTTTTAGCACAATCATTTCAGTAAAATCCTTTCAGTACAATCATTTCAGTAAAATTATTTCAGTACAATCCTTTTAGTAAAATCACTTCAGTACAATCCTTTCAGTACAATAATTTCAGTACAGTCCTTTCAGTACAATCCTTTCATTACAATAATTTTAGTACAGTCCTTTTAGCAAAATCCTTTCAGTACAATCCTTTCTATACAATCCTTTTCCAGCACAATCAGGTGGACACAACAGAGATACCAGCTGCAAACAACCTTTTCTCAATCCCTCCTTTCTCTAAGGCCTTCCTCATGCAACAGGGCCTCCAGCCAAGACTTTTCCTCCTTTTGCCTCCTAAGGAGTTGCTAAAATAACTAGTTCAGTGAGTCTGCTGTCAAAAACATGCTTTGATCTGCCTGCTTTTTCCTCTGCAGTGTTTGCATGGATGTAATCAATTTGTAAGAAGGTAATCATGCTGCTTTGCTTCTTTTCCTAAGCCTGCAGTAGATAAATGTATTAATGCTGTGATAACAATCTTGGAGCTGCTTCTAATCCAGTATTAACTCTACCACTGACCTGTTAGCTGTATTATTCATCGTTTTCAAAGGAGGATATTGCAGCTCAAATTACCATGACTTTGCTTAAATCTGGACAGACATGGCTGAGAAAAAAATGAGATGGGTCAGGGGAGTTGGTCACAGGATGAGAAGGAGCAGTGGGATGAACACGATGGAAGAAAATTCTCATACACAGGGGCAGAAAACAAACCCCACCCCAAACCCACCCGACAGGGGTCTGTTTTTAAATCATCTCAGAAGTGGTAGAGAGGAAAAATCAGCAGATCCATCCTGAATCCAGCTTGCCCCACCTGAAATATTGTCCCTATGCATTCATTCAGATGTAAAACTAGAAAAACCTCACTTCTTTCTATTTACAAAGAGCAGCTTTTGTAAACACACTTTTCTAGTGATGGCTATTTTATTGTCTGACTGATGCACTGTGGGGAGCACAATTCTAAGTTTTCCTGTAGGCTACATTTTTTATTTTACAGCCAGATGTCACAATAAAATTGTATAAGAAGAAACGATACAAATAAGACGCCAAATTGAGAAAAAATAATCAGCTCAGGGAGGAGGAAAACACATTTCAGTCTTCAAAACATCAGCAGAAACTCTTATAGTTCCATTATAAAAATAGATTACATTCTTAATGTAAAGGTCTGATATGTTCTGTAATATTATATTGTCCTGCATAGAGTTATTTTGTGAAAAAGCTCTATTATAAATATTCTCTTGCTAAATCTTTTCCACTGTACCTTATAAATACATAAAATCTATTTACAATTCAGTTTTGGTTACCACTTTGATGCATTTTGAGGAAAAGCACCATAAGGGTTGCTCATTCTCCATCAAATTTGAGGGGTGACTTTAATGTGTTCACCACATATTTGGATGAAGGGGGCCCCAGAGGCAGCTGAATTATTGAAATTCTGCTGAAGTCAGAGCATTAAGAAGGTGCAGTGTTTTGGGCTTAGGATGTGATATTTATAACATTTAAGATATTTAAATCACTTAAGGTGGGTTTTTTTTGTAATCCAGCTGTGGGGTGGAAGACCAGGATTGAATTTCCTTGACCTGCAGGGATTTATAATCACATTCATCCTTTCTAATGGAAAGTCTGAGGTGTACACAGGGAGGAGTGCTGCTCTCTCTTCTTGGAGCCATAAGATGCATCTTGAAATTTGTTCAAGGGAAGCAAATATAAAAATTACATATGTTGCTAAGTTGGGATTTTTTCTGGAGCCCTGGGCCACCATGAAAAGCAGGTTGTGTGCAATATTTAATTTATACACCCCTACCTGATAGCAGAAAAACCTGTGAGAGGGAACTGCTGGAGAAGGGAGTGTCCCTCGTGCTCAGGAGTCTCTGCCCTCGAGGCCACACCGCCAGCCCCTCTCCAGTGCAGGTTTGAACTCATTGTACAGAGCAGAGAGAATCAGACCATAGAATTATAGAATTCTTTGGGTTGGAAGGGACATTTAAAAGCCAACTAGTCCAACCCCACCAACCATTTGTGGTGCTGAGTTAATGGCTGGACTCAATGTCCTAAGAGGTATTTTCCAAACTTAATGATTCTATGATTTACATCCTCCCAGGCAGAGAGAGGAAGTGAACAACACCTGAGACTTTGGAGTCTCCAAAACCTGAGCTGCTCCCTTCCCCAGTGGATAAAAACCACCTCAGTCCACTCTCCTATTGTCACAAATTACCAAAGTATAAATAAACCACCTTGAATGAAACCTCTCTGCTACTTCATAGGAATGGTGTGTTAGATGCCCCCCAAGCCCTCTTTTGTTTTTAATTAATATGAAAAAAGGTTTATTATTTTCCTCTTGAGTCAAGTTCAACTGGATGTTTACATTCTCTTTAATTCTGAGGGTGGACAAGGGGTCAGCCCCAGACAGTTTTTCATTTTTCACAGCCAAACAGGATCAGGCACCTGGTGTGAGTTTATAAACCAAAGCTACAGCAAGTTCTGCATGAAAACCTGTTCTGAAAGAGCAAGAACACATTCCACTCAATAAAAGAATAATAAAGTGTCAGGTAGGAAATAAATATTGAAACGCATTTCCCACCAGGGAAATCTCTTTGCAGTAACTAATTTAGATGGAGAATAAAACAAAAAGGGACCATATCTCAACCTTGGCAATAACCTGTCACCAAGCACCACTCACCTCTTGTCTCTGCTCAGACCTGACTCGTGCATGGGAAGAAGAGGTGACAACTGCTTTGCTGTCTCCCTTTATAAATCAAATCTAATTATATAAATCATGTGTGAAAGGAGTTCTTGCAAAATAATAACAGTGCATTAGGCTCTATTGGACATTCCTGAGTAGCAAGGACAAGGTTTTTTCCTCTCAGTGTTGTCAGTAATTATATGAGATAACACAGGTGAAGGGATTGCTTTGGAATTCCATCAAGAAATTAAACTGCCTCCATGGTGAAGGCAAAGCCTTTCAGTTGCTGGTGGTGGTTTTCTTGTTTAAACTTCTCTGGAGATTAAAACTGAGGCTGAACAACATGGAAGGGATGGCAAGGTGTTAACATGTTGGGTTTCTGTGGTGGCATGGGCTGGAGACCATGACAGGATGAGGGATGTTTGTCTTCCCTGCAAGTAGAAACAACAAAGTGATGGCCAGGACCCACACAGCCTGTCCCTGCTGTCCCCTGTGCCCCCTGTTCCCCAGCAAATGGAAGGAAAACACTAACAGAAAAGAGAAAAGGGAGGAGGGAAAAGAAATCCACCAAGGATCAGTGCTCCTGCCTGCAAAGAGCCCATGTCTGAACTCTGGAACACATTTCCTTCATCCCTGCCTACCTGGAGTACAGAATCAAGACCTTGTCATGGTCCTTCCCTGATGTCACCTGTCAATGTGCAGAGTGACTCTTTCCTAAAGGTTTAAAGGGCATTTCCCTTTAAACACCAATTCCTGCCCTCCCAGATGCTCTGTAACCCCTGGGTAGCTCATCCTCCCCCAGGCCTCTTGGGTAACCTCTCCCAGCCCTTCAGTGCCTGCTTCTCTTTGCTGGGCTCCACAGCTCAGCCCAGGCACGAGGCTGCTGCTCTCACAGAGACCTCCAGGGCTGGCTGTGCCCTGCTGGGACACCTGAGATGACCCCCATGGGGCTGAGGTGGCACAGGACAGGCAGGAGAGGTTCATTTTTGGGGCAGCACTGATAGTGATTGGCACGTGCTTGCACACTTGAATATTCTGTTTTCTGTATTTTCCTTAAAATATTAATAGAGATGTTCATATACCCATAAATATTAATACATTCCTACCTTAATAAAAATATTAATATGCTTATAAAATAGCTTCTTGCTGGTGGTGCATGCCTGAACTTCCACAGACAGAGAGCAAAGCTCACCAATCCAATATGGCATAACTTTTATATCTCTACAGCCTGAAAAACCACCTCAGAAAATTAGAGTGCTCTGGAAAGGGAGGACCATATGAAGGAAAGCAATTTTACTGCACAGGTAACATCAGTCCAGAAATGTCTGTGACTGTAGGTGGGAACACCTACACTGGAAGTTGTTACAGATGTGCTGTTGGCTACCATGGGAAACAGTGAACTGGAAATGGAGCATTATTGATCTCACTGATTTTAAACATCTGAACTAGTGCAGGAGAAATCATTCTTGGAGATGCTGCACATCTCCAGTGATTTAAAAAAAAAAGTCCAAATATCCCTATCAAGAAAGAAATGTCCTGTCCACTCCTGAATTCCCAAAGTCCCAGTGGTAATGCATAGCAAAAACTGCTCTCACCACCCTCACCTACACCTGGAGTGAGAGATTTCTTCATCTAATATTCATTTTGCTCTGGCATCTCATCAATATCTCCTAGGATAAGGAAACTTGTCTTCCTGCTACACCTGTAAAGCATGATGTAATTCTATGTGAATGATGCATTAAAATAAATAACTGCGTGTTTCTGTGTCTAAGCATCTCAAGCCCAGAAAATAAATTGCCCATCTCACTTTACAGCTTTACCATTGGCACCTTGAAGAAGTAGCTCATTAACGAGTGGAGGAGGATGCAGTAAGGGGGGAAATCCAATTTCTAGCTTGCAGTATTTTGCTAAAAACATTGATAACAATTTCTACTATTAGTCTCTGTCAGAAATGCCAGAGTCGTTACTGAGCTGGTGTGGCCAGAGGGCAGCCTGCATCACAGCTCGCCCTGGAGTCTGAATAAACATTACAAAGCATTGAAAAACAGTCTGTGCTTGAAAGTTTTCAAGTCATTAGAGAAGCACTCAGCTCTGTTGGTAGCAGACAGTCGAGCTGAAAGGAAATCTCACCTTCTGCTTTCCATTTCCCAGCTAAATCCGTGTGGTTTTGTGGGCAGGTGGGGCTGGCTGAGACACACCTGAGTGTCTGACCCAGGCAGAAAATTTCATCCACACATCCCCTCTGAGCACATCCACTTTGGGGTGGGAATTCAACAAGATTTCTCCTTCAGGAGGTCAGGACTTGGATGTGAGGACAGAGGAGTGCTTGGCTGGCATCCACTGGGCTGTCAACCCAGACTGAAAACCTTGGTGCCCCAAAGCACAGCAGCTGTAAGGTGTGGGTGGCTGCCTGTGTGCCTCCATCAGGACCACGTTCCTGAGGGGAGCAGGAGAACATCTTTGGAAGTGTTCCCAGTATTTCAGAGAAATCCTACAACATCCTGAGCTGGAAGGGACCCACAAGGATCACCGAGTCCAGCTCCTGGCCCTGCACAGGACCACCCCAAGAACCCCACCTTGTGCCTTTTACAAGCCAGTGGAGATTTCTGTCTTTCATGTGGTTTAAAATCCTGGAGCTCATATTCCCCTGGGATTTCCACAGGGACATGGTGAACCTGGTCTTACCCCCTTCCAGAGCACAAAGTACCCATCAGCTGCAGCATCCAAGAGGCTCAGGATCTCCTGTTTTTACTGCTGACTCCTTTCTGTGTAAGTGAAGCAATGATTCACCTTTGGGGCATTCTGCAAGAATTACTTAATGTTCAGGGAAGCGTTTTAATGATATGAAGTGTGGTAAAAATGCTAAGTGTTATTATTGTTCCACTTTGTCTTCCACTTAAATATAAAGAGGGATTGTACAGCTACTTCCCAAGTGTCTCCCAAGGGTGTTTCTAAAGCAATTATGTTGGCTGACACTTTGGAGCCTCAGAAAATGGAAACGATTCAGAGGCTGACCAATCAGCCCCTTTACCAGCAGATGAATCTAACGACTTCAAAGCTATTCATTAAGCAGTACTATGAATTGATTACATAAATTAGCATGCTGCTGACAAGGCAGGGAAGGGAGGAGAAGACAGCAGAGGAGGCTGACATGACACATCCCTCATTTGGCAAAGACAGTGGTTATTAGGAGCCCAGAGCTAATGAAAGAGACAGATCCATCAGGCACGTGCTGCTGGAGGGGATTGATTGCTCCCCCTGAAAAAGGGCTGCTCCTCTTGCTACTGGAGGATTTTATTTGTTCTGGCTTGTTGATCCAGGGGCAGCCAGCACATTTAACAAAAAAACATCCATAGTTTGTAAAGAGAGAGAAGGGAGATGATAAACTCTCATCAAAACCATCAATGAAACCTTCTAAGCCCAAGCACTGCAAGGCAGGTTGGTTTAGTTGTTAAAAGGGAAGATGTGTGGGGAGGATTTCCTGTCTGGAGCACCTGTATTTGGGAGGATTACAGTCAGAACTACTGGAAGCAGGAAGTTTTTCCATGGAAATATTGAATGACAAAATCTGACTGGCTCAGAACCCTGCCTTCAAAGAGAACTACTTGTGCAGGCCCATCACAATGCAGAGTTTATTTCATAGTGCCCTAAATTTAGTGAGTCTGGACCTAAGGTGGGTCAACCATGAACTGTCAGCATCATCTCTCCAGTGATGCAAAGCAAGCATCACTTCACAGAGCAACTGCCTCCCCAGGAAACCAGAGAGGGATTGCATAAAACAGTCTGATTTCAACATTTTATCCAATTTCTACGTTCAGGACCCACTGGACAGTCCTGCCAGTACTTCCCTGTTTTGTCCAGCCCAGAACATGCCTGTGCAAGTCTAACTATAGGCATAACCTTGTATTTTTTTGTCAGAAGTAGCTTTTTCATCCATTGGAGTTGCTTCTGGCTCTGCTTTAGGGGAAGATGGGTTGAGTCATCTTTTGCTGCTGGTCTGTGCTGCAGCATGATTTGAGTAATCTGTAATTAGAAGGGCACAAGTGTGTTGTTCAGCCCTTCAGAGCCTCAAGTATATGCTTAAATTGAGCACATGTCGAAGAGCTCTTCTGAATCAGGAGCCTGAGCGAGCTCAGGCTGAATTTTCTGCTGTATGTTGAAATTGCTGCAATCCATTATTCCAAATGCAGCTCAGGCACTGAAACCAAACAAAAGCCCTTGGAAAAAGAAACTCTTAAGCAAAACTCACATTCTGCAGACTCTGCTTGGTGAGTCTGATGCTGCTGTTTGTCTGCAGGAACATGCCTTGTCACTTGGTGACTGATGTTAGTTAAAATATTTTGTTCTCTTTAAAGAAGGAATTGATCTTCTTTAGAGAAGAAATTACTTGGCAGTTTCATTACCAAAGAGGCAGGAATCCTGGATGTGACATCCACTCAGAATCCTTCCAGATTTGCAGGGAAATGTTGTGATTTAAAAAGGAAACCAGTTACAAGCTGGAGAACAAACCTCCCCACAGTTCTGGGTGGCTTGCTGGTTTCTGCTGGAGGAAAACCTGGGTTTGATGGATCACCAAGAAAATCCATTATGGCAACTGAATGCTGATGGCAGCTGCACCAATTTAGAACAACTGACTTCTCATGTTGCAGTAAAGAATTCAGCAAGATCAGGAACTACCAGAGCATCATTAAATCTGGATATTTAATGGAGCAGCTTTGTGCCACAATTGAACTTCAGAGAGGATTTTTCTGTCCTTCACCATTGAAGTAATTTGGTGGATTTGTTATTAACCAAGGGAAAAATCCAACTGGGTTAGAATATCTTGCTAACTCAAGCTACCTCAGGGTTACACAGAGCCTGCTGCATTATGCAGTTGTTCTTTGCATATTTCATTGGCTCAGGGGAAATATTAAAATTTGTAATTTCCATATTGCCAGATTATCGTACACTCTCCGGTGATTGTTCTCTCTATTTTTTATAATCTGTCTATTTTCACACTATTTAAAAAGACAATTTGACTGCCTTAATGCCAGAAAAATCTCACGGGGTATTTTCTTTCTTTTTCTTTCCTCAGCATAGGAAAGGCTATTTTTAGGACTAGAAACCTTTCATTACCATTCATTGAGCACCTTGCCTTGCCATTGCAGATAAACACTGAGCTTAACAGTTTTTAGCCTTGAAAAAAAAAAAAAAAAAAAAGTAAAATTTTGAATCTGCTTCCAGGAAGTTTTTGGTAAATATCATGTCACTGTGGAGTGCCACATTAATAGAGAGTGTGAAATACAAGTGTGAAGTCTACGATATATCTATACCCTGTGCTTTTATATGTCATAATATTTAGTTACCCACAGCTAAGGAACTCACAAGATTCTTGAAGTGCAGTAAGCAACACTTTGCACATTTTACAGACAAGGAGATGGGAAGAATACGTGAAAGAGATGCAGTGGCTGGCAGGAGGTGAGGCAGCTCCTCAAGTGCAGCTCCTGGTACTGATTTGCCATCTTCCTGTCCCATGCACAGCCTGGTGCCTCCAGATTGGACTAAAATATGAATTAAATAATAAGTCTGGATGAGGTAAAAGGCTTGATAAGGGGAGATACAAAGCTTGTCAGCAGACAGACACTTTTGTCACAATAATTAATGGTGGGAATGAAAAGTGGGTTTTTCAGTTTGTTTTTTGAGCCTCAGTGTCAATGCTTGCTCCAGATGAATTGCCCTTAAATTTGTTTGCACTAAACCTGCTGTTGGGAGGCAGAACAGCAGAAATGGGTGTCCTGAAGAGCTCTTTTGGTGGGTTCTGCCCCACTGGAAGTGTCCAAGGCCAGGCTGGACAGAGCTTGGAGCAACCTGGGATAGTGGAAGGTGTCCCTGCCCACAGCAGGGGCTTGGAACAAGGGGATCTTTAAAGTCCCCTCCAATCCAAATCACTCTGTGATTCCATGAAAATAACAGCAAAATACTCATCATCCTGTGGAAGAAACTGAACTCTTCCCAGTGGTGTGTCCCTCTGGAAAACACACAGCAGGGGCAGAGGCTCTGAGCATCCTTCTAAGCAAAGCTCAGTGGAAAACTCACCCTGTGCCTGCTATAGAGAAAAAAAGTTGTAGAGCCAGAGAACTGCACCCACCCAAGCTCTTTCAAGGTTTCATTAGTTCCTGATGGAAACTCTGCAGATGGAGCAGGCAGCAATTAACAATTAACAGCAATTAACAATTATTCCTTCAGCTTGCTTCCTGCTGGAAAAGGGAAACAATTAAAGTCTCTTATGCTGTCCTTGTTCTTGTCCCTCTCTACCTTGGGAATTGCATTATCAGGGAATCATTTTATTTAGCAAAGTACCTGTTTTGGCTTGTGGTAAATAGTTGCTCCCTCAGGGCCAGTTTTTTGTAAGTGCCTGAAGAACTCCCTTTTCAGGTTTTTGGGAGGGGAAGAAGGAAATCCCATTTCAAAATCACAAACTTTTTTTTAATGGAGCACAATATAGTGAGCCAAGTTTTCATCTCACTGAGAAGTGTGGATAACTGAGCTGTGTGAGACACAACTCTACTGCTCTTCTGTGGTGTGAAGAAGTGTCTGCCCTTGTTCTTAGGACTCCTGTTCCAGATTCCAGTGTAAATCCATGTGGAAAAGATGATGCTTTCCTTCTTTCCCTCCCAAAGTGAATTATCAACTGCCAAAATATTGATGTGGGCATGAGGGAGAAGGGAGGGGATGGGACCACTCAGTGAAGCAGGAATTGCTCCCTCTAAAGCCACAGAGTAACCTTGGCTTGAGGGTTAAAAGCCTTTAATTGCTCCATGTCTACTTTGAGCCACAAATAACCTATATTTAATTAGTTATGACAAGTAAAAAGAGCACAGAAGTCCATATTAACTCTTTCTGCTCCTGCTCAGAAAGTGCCAACCTGTTTTCCTCCAGGCCAGGCTGACTGAGGAAGAGATATTGTGGAATAATACCTCGTGACTCACTAATACTGATCTGTGAATGCAAGAGATCCCCTGGAATTAATCATTTAGAAACAGGCCATTAATACTCCAAAGACTGTAATTTATACAACTTCTGTCAGCTTTGTTATCCAGATCAGAGGATAACAGATAGGGGTTGTGAGGATTTGAGGAGGAGGCAGCCCACAAATCTTCACTGCAAGCTCAGCAGTGAGAAAAGCAGCATTAAACTGCTCATCCATCTCGGAGGAGCTGCCTGGACCAGGGTGGTTATCACCCCACGTGTCCCTTCAGAGACAGAAACAACAAAGGGAGTGTGGCTCTTGGTTCTCCCAGACAGGAAAATGGAAGTCTCCATGTCTGGAAGCATTTCAGTGTCTTATGAACACACCTGGGACAGCCAGGGAAGCTGCACAGGCAGAAATCCAGGTGGGGTGAGAATGAGTAGACTCAAAACAGGTGTTTACCACTACCTGGGAGACCTCAAAATGCCACTTCTGTTGCTCCAGAGTCATCCCATTCATGTCTTGGATGCCTTGGGGTATCATAACCTCCAGCCTTGGCTGGAATCAGGTGAGAAACTCTCTGCCAGGCACCCAAAAATTAAATAACACTCATGAAAGTGCTGTCCTGCTCTGCATTAGTGGCTGCAGCCCTCAGGTGTCCTGATGAGCCCAGACTGCCCTGTTCTCAGCTGGAACAAGACAAACCTGATGTGACTCCTCTCTGGATTCAGAAGGGGTGAGATTTCCCCACAAAAAGCTGCATCCTCAAACCTTTTCCTCTGCAGCCCCCTCAGCCAGGCTTGCCTGCTCCTTTCTGCTCTCAGTCACATTTTAAAACTGGGGTTTTAAATCACAGAATCACAGAATGGTTTGGAAGGGACCTTAAAGATCATCCTGTTCATCCTGTTCCAACCCTCCTGCCATGGGCAGGGACACCTTCCACAGGTGAAATATCATTCAGTGATAGAGATTTCACTTAGTGAAATACCTAAAAGAGGCACCACTGAGCTGCAGGCTGAGATGTCCACTCTCTAAATTAAGATTTCCATCAGTATTTAGTCTGCACTGTAAGGTGCTGTCTAGGAAATATCTTATGACCATTTTTTCCCAGCTTTGTAGTTTTTCTGAAATGTCACCAAAATTTATCATTATTCCAAATTTTAAAGTCCCTTTCTGCCCACTTCTAAAAGTTACCCAAATACCCAATTACTCAGTATCTGAACCAAACCTGTCCTCACATGCCTGTCAATAATACTAATAAAAAATTAATCAAATTCTTTTTTGCTTCATGTCTCTAATGCTCTATCAGTAAAAAAATTAAAGGTAGATTTGTCTGAAATAAGTTATAATTTAGAATGTCTTTTCCTATTCCACATGAAGGGACTCATCTTCAAAGCAATCTGCACAAATCCCATTAACAGCAATAACAGAATTTGTGCAAGTAACTCCCCAAACACCACTTTGAACATTAAGCCCTTTACTTAATTCAATATCAGATAAAAAACACGATCTAAGGCAATGCAAAGACTTGATATTCTGGTTTGTGTTTCACAATGGACTGGAGACTCTCATACACAAAGACACAGCCAGGCACATTGATGCCACAGCTTAACAACTTTAAATAGTAACAGAAAATCTGCTTCTTATTAAAGGAATTAAATTGGGGAGGAAAAAAAAAAAAAGTAAAGGAAAAGGCTCCCAGCATCAACCTCAAATAGCAACTCCATTCTCAGAAGAGAAATAAGAGTGAGAACCTTCTTTGAGACCTGTGGACACAATCTCTTCCTCCACCATCTCATTCTCAAATAATATTTGGGCTTGGATTGGCTCTTTTCTACCCTGCCCTCCCACATACAGACACAGTGTACTCCTATAAAAACTCAGATTTCACCCAGAAATGCTATGACCAAGGTACCACCCAGCCACCTTCTTAGGGACACTGTGTTCTCAAGCACCTGAAGGAGAGGGAAATGTATACATTGACTTTTTCTGCTTTTACTTGAATTAATTGCTACATTAATCACCAGTCAGACTCAGCTTTTTCACAATGAAACAGCCGTTCCAGGGCAACATCAACCCCATGGTTTTGCCTGGGAATATCATCAAGCTCCATCATCCAAATGCCATCACTTTTTGTTCCACATGCTGTGCAAGTGCTGGGATTGTTGCTGGAGGTCTTATTTTGACACCCATCTGAAGGTCAGGTTAAACAAATACCAAACAGGAGCAAGATTTGTCTAATTGGTCCTGCCTTGCAGAGGGGAAACAGTCAACCTGACACCTCAAGGTGTCCTGCAGCACTGTTTTTTCCCTGGTTTTAAGATTTTATGACATATTAGAGAAGACAGCATAATTACAACTTCAGCTGAGATGCAGTTATAAAATCAACTTACAGTAATTGAGTACAGACACTACAGCAAGAGGTGTATCAGTCTTAAGTAAATATTGTAGCAGTAGAGGGACTTGGGAGAATCATTAAATTTCACAGAAAGGCATGAATCTTGAAATTAAAAAAGCAATAAAACTGCTATCAACAGCAGCAGTAACAGCAACAACGTGGTTATTAAAACAATAATTATTTGCCTTCAAAGTCTGTCTAGAAACCTTGGGAGTGAAATATAAACCACCTGCTTGTTTTGTTCACTCTGTATGCAGGAAAGAAAGATGGTGTTTCCTCAGAGACCTGAAAATATAACTTTAGTTTTGTAGCTGGTTTTCTTATGGGATGGTTCACTACATGTTGGTGTTCATACTTCCACTTCCATGAGAGCTTGATTGTCTCAACAAATCAGATCAAGCATTTAGAAATCTTTCACAGATTAACTGCACATGAAAAGCACTAAAAATGGACGTGTCTTCAAAATCTTGGCCTGTGGTATCAGAAGCAAGAGTGGCTGGTAGGTATTTTTCCCCTCAGGAAATTATACAGGGCACCCATATTTCATGTGCTGGTCATTAATTTCAAGGAACTCAGCTGGAGTACCTTGCCAGCATTTTACTAAAATCATTTCACACACCACATTCTCCAAAAATTAGCTCTTTGCAGAGCTCTGAACATCTCTTGCCTGAGCTGGGGCAGAAATTTAAAAACCAGTGTCTGACCTTTGCATTACTTTTAAATGACTATGCAGTAAGCTATGGGGAGATAAATGGATTTATTTTCACCTCTGAATCCTGAGGAATATCATAAACCATTCAAGCTTTTGCTCTTTTAGTTTTATATCACCATCAGATTCACCTCAGATTTCCTTTGATAAATCCTTCCCATTCTCTACTTCTCCATTTGTTGAGCTCCTCTGTGCTCCAGCTGGCCATTTGTCCTCTGGTCTGGTGCTTTATTCCCAAGGCTGTCTGGACAGGTCACTTCACTGACCACCTGCACTTCTGTCCCTCCCAAAGCCTGGGCTTTAGTGCAGTGCCATAAGGAGTCAGACTAGGGGATTATCATCCCAAGACTTTGTTGACATTTTAAAATAACAATTTTTCAGTGGCTTGATCCTTTTGTAAGCCACCCTAACTCCACTTGGTTGTGTTTTTGCCTGATAGAAGATAGCCAGTCTTGAAATCAGAGAAATGGTGGAACATGGGGTGGAGAAATTCTGTTTCTTCCCTCTTGCTGTATGGACAAGAGGATTGATGGAGCAAAACCAAAACCAAGAGTCATCCAAATACCTGCTAGCCAGTTCTGTGGACTCTGTGCTCACTCAGCCCATGCACTCATCAATGGATGCTGGTGGGGCGTGCACCACCCTGCCTGACTGGGGCACAGGGGATGTGTGAGGAGACCAGAGGCACATGCTTGGTAGCCAAGCTAGCCCAGCAGTGATCTTCACAGCAGGATTCAGGATGCCATCAGGAGGCCTGAGAGGTGACAGGACCTGCAAAGCTGGAATTTAAGCTCAGCCTGTAACTGCAGGGAGAACGTCACACGAGACACGTGATGCACATCAGGCGCTGTCTGGCAAAGCAAACAATGTCTGAAGCTGCCCCTCTGGAATTCACAAACAGCTTTTCCCCACAGCAGGATGGCTTCCCCCATCTTCAGTGGCTGCTGTGCACCTGGGCAGGTTCTATTTTCTGTCTCCCTCCTGCATGTGCTGTGGCCCTGCTGCAACTCCTGTGCTGCCACCACCAGCTCCTCTGTCACTGCAGGCTCCTTTGCTGCTGCTCACTGAATTACTGCCATTCCTGCCTTTCACCCTGCTCCCACCACTTCCCTAAAAGCTCCTTGGATGCTGTTCTGTGTCCTCATCACCCACCAGCTTTCTTGTTTCATGTCCTGCTTCTGGGAAGAATTTGCAGACACACAACCCCAAAATACTCAGCTTGGCATCTGTGGAGGGCTGTGCTGCAACTCTGGAAGTTTGGGGGCTCAGTGAAAGCAAAACTGATCCAGGCAGCTTGGACACACAGATACATCAAAGCACAGCCCTGTGGAACAAAAACACTACCCTGGAGAGATATATGACTTATTGTTACTTTATTAACAACGTGGCTTACAACTGTTTCAAGTAAAAAGGAATTTCATTCTGAATAAAAATTAAAATATAACTCTGAATATAGATTTTCACTTATTTACATGAAAACATATATACAGAATAGAATCTTACAGCAAACTGACAACATGCCCTTCGCCCTGGGAACTTTAAAAAGTAAAAACACCAGCATTGATTGATTTATATGTATATATATATATATACACATACATATACACACACATATATATACATATATATATATACACACCTACATATCTGTAACACACCAAAGGGATTATGTACACAAACTTTGAGTCAAAACCTTCAGTACAAACTGGAATGCAAAACAATTCAAAGTTTTCCAACATGCACCACCACGAACGGAGCGTTAACTGCTGGTTGTGGAGCCAATTCCTGCTGTTCCATCAGACAGGAGGGTTTAAGTGCTTGCCTTGTCCTCCACAAGGCACATGAAAAGACTCAATTCCCCCTCAAGGCTGCATTTGAGACTTTCCTGGGCCACACAGGACACCCCTGCCTGTGCATGTGGAAGTGTCATGGTGCCATTCCCCAGGTGAGTGTTTTCCAGCAAGCAGATCCCTGGAGGTGAAGGCTTCTGGAATAACTGCACGTGTTGGCACATCCTGACCAGGTCTGGCAGAACAGGGGAATGCACACATTCACAATGCATAAATTATGGACAGTTGGATGGTCCTAATCTCCAGTGGGGCTGCAGCAACAAGCAGCAGGTGGGGTGCCCTGGGAAGGAGCATTTTCATCCTGTCATGCCACAACACAGAGCAGAGTGTTTTGGATATCCACAGCCTGAACTTAGGGCAATGTCACCTTTTCCTGTGGGAGAGAGCTCAAGTTTTAGCCTGGTATTTCCTATGGAGGTCTGGAAAGTGAAAGAGGAGGTTCTTCAGCCCCCAAACCCCAGAAGACAGGTAGGAGTTGGGTACAAGAGGGAAAAACTGATTTTTCCTCCTGTCCAGCTAAGGAGTCTAGAGACATCTGAGCTGGATTTCTGTTATCTCCACTGGGAAAGCAAAATTAGAACCTTTTCAGCATTGTAGCTCTGAGTCTATTGCCAGCTTCCTTCCTTCCTCTCACCTGGCCCCTGCTGGGACTCAAACCATCTCTGCTGTGAAAAAGAAAAGCTTTTGAGAATGATGCTCACAGACCCCAGCTGTGCTTCTGTTGTGAGAGGTTCCTCTCCACAGACACCTCAAGCCCAGAACTCCAGGCTCTCTCCTTCCTGAAGCCCTCCCTCCCCTCTCCCACATCCTTGGCAGTGACTTACCTTTTTCACTGCAAAAATTAACACAGTAGACTAAAAAAAAAAAGAAAGGCCACGAGTATTTGTAACTATGACCCAGGTTTGTGCAGTTCATGTGTCTGCTGTGAGAGAATTCCTGTGCATGGCACCAAATCACTGCAAAACCACTCTTATTCTGCAGGACAGCTGGCATTTGAAGCACTGCTGGGCTATAAAATTCTCATCTTTGATGACTGCCTCATATTCTATATGCAGCCATTAACACCATTTACACTTGCTGGAGTACTGTACCAAAGAATAAAGGAGACCATTAAAGGCTTCTGCTCCTTTCCTGGGAGTTCATGAGCACCTGAGGACAGGAGCCCTCTCTTGTGAAGCCTGGCAGACTGCAGCTGCATTTCTGCCTGCTAGGAGAAGGAGGCATTTAAATTCTCTGTTAATTAAGTGCAGACTTTTTGACTTCTACGTGAGAGGAACTGGTAAAGAACTGGTCCCACAGCCCACACATTTGTGAGGGCCCTAACACTAACCTCAGTTATTTCTGGATCAAATCCTGAGTAACAGATTCCTTTAGTTCTGGGTCAGCTGATGTGATAAAGAATATTACTGAGGGGAAAATATACATGCATCCATATTTTGAAAGAATTTTTACATAAATAGACCATATAAAACATTTCCAAAACTCCCAGGATTGTGGATGAAGGAGTATTTGTTGAGTGTATCCAAGTTAAAAAGTGTACAGTCACAAGAAAAAAAAATATCGTGATGTTCAAGATGTTACAGATTACAGAAAATATTTCCTGGAGTAAGGATTTAACTTTGCAATCCCAAGCAATGGAAAATACAGCATGACACATCTTAGCACCAAAATGGAGCCCTTGGGACTGTATTTATCCACGTGTAATAAAGCTGGTTTTAGTGGTGTTCAGTTGCAGCATGTTCTTCTCTTTTGGCACTTGAATTTGGAAACGAGAGGAACACTCGGAGTTCATCATTCTCCAGATGCACTGCACCAGAAAAGCAAAAAGTATTTGAAGTGCCCTGATTGTACAGAGCTTCAGAAACACTGAGATGGCACAGCAGCTCTGCCAGATTCTGTGCCCTGGAAAAGACCAAGGCAGGCTTTAAGGTGACCAAATACTGATTGTGGCAGCCCAACATTGCCTGGTTTGCCTTCAAAAGGCTGAGATGGGGACACCACACAGCTGGGACTGCAAGGGGCTGAAGGTTAAAGCCAAGGAATGGTGACTTCCCAGTTTAAGGCAAATTAGCTGTTTGCCCAGAGTTAAATAAAGTTTAGGTGTCCCACTGAGAAACTCTGTACATCCCAGCAGGCATCCAAATACCTCTGGCAGAGTGGGTCAGGCCACCTCAGCTAGGACAGGCATCTACTGGATATTTCACTAAGGACAAGGTGTGCCTGAATTTTGGTGTTTTCTGAGGGTACACAGCATTTTTAGGAGGTTTCTGCACCTTGCAGGACCAAATTATCAAGGGTTATGGAATATGGGTAACACAAAAGAGCTGGAGACCCTGAAATCCTTCTCAGAGCTGAGAGGCCTTCATGCCTCTGAGAGGTAGGAAAAGCCAGGGCTTTGTCATCCTGGCACTGAGTTAAAGAATGGAGAGGCTGGATGGGAGCTGTGTTTGTGAGGTGAGAAAGGAAGAAAAGCCCTGAAACCAAAGATCACTTTTCTTGAAGAGCATCCACTCTGCAGGAGGAAGGCAGTGCAATCAACCAGTGGACACTCCTTAAGTTAATGACTTAATCCAATTTCAGAGCTGGATGCTTTGGGCCTGCAGAGTGGGAATTGGCTGATTCTGTCAAGGTAAAGGTTGTGAAGGGAGCAGGGACCTGCCCACGGGTCTGCTCAGCCTCACTGAGTGCAAGCTCCAAAGAAGCCAAAGCAGATAAAGATGGGCAGGCACCACACACTCTTCAACCCCCTATTTTTGTTCCAAAAATGCCCATCTTTGGTCCTATGCCTGAAGAGAGTCAGTAACACCTGCACAGCCTTCTTGTGGGAGCCAAGTGGTCTGTGTCAATGTGCTGAAGTTCAGCATCCAACAGCCCAGGAACAACTGCAGGGCTGCTCCCCAGCCCTTGGCAATGGCCTTGGACAGCCATGAGTTCAGCACTTCACAGCAGTGGCCTTTTGCAGCTGGTAACTCAACCAACTTCAGGCCTGGATGCCAAATTCAGAACAGGGAGGGGAGAAGATGTGGCTTCACCACTGTCATTAGTGTATCTGTGAAACTGCAGCAGCTCTGAACTTAACTTAGAATCAATCAGGTCTGGAGCAAAAAACTCACAAACTTACAGCTGTTTACACTTCTACATTGCAAAGTAAAGTGGTATTTTACCCTAGCAAGATCGGATTTCCATCATCTCCTTTGAAGTACATGACTCCAAAGCTTTACTGATGTTCCAGAATTGAAATTAAGTCCAGGCAAGAGTAATTAGTTCCTTCTGATCTCTGCTCAATCTGAGTGTGTTGTCCAGTTAAACTCCACACCACCCATTCTTCACTTTTGTAAGAAATGGCCCAAGAAGTTCAGCTACAGCTTTTCTGGAAAGCAATCAATGCAACAGACAACAGTACCCCAATCCCATATCTCTTCCCAACCTGCAGACTAAAAAGAAATAGTAAAGCATTTAGCACCCAAGGTAATTTTAGCATAAAGATTTCAGGTTATCAACCTCTCTGAAAGGACAGAAAGTGATAAATGAGGCAACACTGAAGAACAATAAAGTGAAAGACAAATGGTGAGGAGAGAGAAGCCTGTGGAAATAAAAGAGCCGGCGCAAGATAAAATTAAACCTTTTTTTTTTTAGTTTAATAGTTTGAGTTTTGAATATGATTTAACTTCCCTGAACAACCAGTAAAGTCTCCCATGTTCTTGGCTCAATGCTTCACCCATTCCCTGCTTGGCCAGCACCAGAGCTGCTTGCTCTCAGAGTCTCTGTGTGTCTGCTCCCCAGTTGTGCCTCCACGAGGAATTAGCTGCCATAGGAATATCTACAGTTACAAGGCTGATGGAGACAAAAAATAACATTTTTGCAGTGTGTCCCAGAAGGCAGTAAATGTCTCTGACAAATCCCAGGGGCCAGAAACTCCAAGAACATCAGAGCAGCAAAAGAAGCTGGATTTGATGAGTAAAGGATCAGTGCTGGGATGCTGTTTAGCAAACAGCCTTTCTGCTTCCTTTCCTTGGGATGTCCTCATGCACCAGTTCTCCTGACAGAATCCTCCCAGGAGCTGTCTCTTGCTGACAGATGTAACACCAGGGCTGGGCTGAAGTGAGGAGGAGCTGGGAGAAGCAGACTCCCTGATTTTCTCAGCTGTGCTCCCACTTTGCTGGGCACAACCCTTCTGTCTTCAGAGGGGAAACAAAGAGCAACACTTCTGGGGGACCCCAGAGGGATCCAAAGTAGTTCTCAAACCAGTTGCACTGATACATTTCACTGCTTCTGTCAGTAGGAAATCCAGTCTAAACCCCAGTTTTTTAGTACCTGCCCCACTAAAGAACCCTGTTCCCAGATTTCTGAAGAACAAAACCCCATCATTTGATGCAGAGGTAACAAATACTCCCTTGAACTGATTAAAACTTGAACAAGATCTTCAGTACAAAGCAACAGCTGAGAATAGATCCAGTTCTGCTCATCTCCCATGTAAGAACATTTCTGATGAAGTCTCAGCATCTGGTCCAGCCTGCAGCAGCTGCACCATCCCATTCCTCAGTGGCAGATCAGGGAACTTGCTGAAAGACAAGCTAGGAATTCCCAAGTGATGCATGGCAAACAGAGTCAATGCTTCTTGCCTAAAACACTCTCTGGGCAAGATCTGGATGTATTCCAGAGTATTTATTTCTGAAGATTCCCCTTCTTCTCCAAAGAATTTAAGAAGGAAACCAAAGAAGGAGAATGCAGCAGCTGCAGCCTGGTGTTGGTCAGCAGGTTCTTCTGAGCACAGGGGTCAGCAGGAGTCCCTGACTCCAGTCTGCTGTCACCATACAGGCTCAAAGCCAGGTCTTTAAATTGACTTGGATTTAAGAGTTAAGATTTTGACTATGAAAGCCTTCATGTTCCTGTACAAGAATGGAGCATTGTACAGATCCCACCACAGAGATATCTGGCTGATTGTGCAGAGCCAGCTTGGCTCAGGATGTGCTGCTGCCCCACCAAGTCCAGTGTCACCTCTGTCAGTTCACTGCAACTTTATCTGATACTACAGAGACCATGGGTTGAGTCCCTTTTCATAACTCACTCAGCAGTAATCAGTGTATGCCTGGTGTAACATTTTTTCCTTCTATAAAACCAGAGAAGTGGGAGAGGAAAAAAAAAAGCCCACTGATCACCAAGATAAAATTTGCAGTTAAACCCCAGGTAATGCTATGTCATCACTTACATTTCAATATGAAAGAAGAGTGTCAGAGTTGTCTAAAAGAAATGTTCATGTCCAGAAACTGTCCTAGACAAACCAGCACCACCTGGAAACATCTGACCCTTCTCCTTGGGAATGTGTCTGCCACTGGTGGGTTTGGTTTGGTGACAAACCACCTGATCTGTGCTGGCTTTGCACCACTGGGCAATGGGTTGGAGAGGCTCACGAGGAGAGATGCCAGCAGTCTTTCCATGTGCTTTACAAGTAGAGAAAAATTAGTTCCATTTGTTGCTTGTTTCCTTCTGTGTTTGTTTTTCTCCCCCCCCTGCGGATTAATTCCCAGTGCTTCCAATGCCACTTGTTCTTGGAAAAGAAACAGGATATGGGGGAAGAAAACCCCTTGAACAAGCTGAAGTGGTAAAAAAGCCAGGGAGCAAGGAGGAGGACAGGGAGGAATGGAGAAGTGCAGTCAGTTGGCATATTGTGCATAGAAAGCAACTTTTACTCGCTCGATCTGGTGGCAGAGTTTGATGGCTGGACCCAGCTTCAGCTCCATGCACTCCTGCACCGTGGGCAGGGTCAGCAACAGGAGGGCCTGGCCATCGATGTCCTGGGGAAAGAAACACAGGGGAAATGGATTTGTTTGTGGACTCTGGAGGGCAGAATAAATACACAAGTTTGGAGGAACAAGGAGGGAAGCTTGCCCTGAAAATTAAGTTCTTTTGTCCTCTGCTTTTTTCTTCCACTTTGACATTGCCCATCTCCTTTCCCTGAGATACATTTTTTCAGAGGTTATCTTGTGTCTCTTCATAGGTTCTCACCTTAACCCCCAGTTTGGGAGAAGCCTCCCAGCTGCTGAAATGAGGGATCACCTAAAAAACCAGTCCACAGAGATCTGATCAGCCCCATTTCATGGCAGAGGAACAGAAACGAGGGGCAGGCTGCAGAGACACAGGAGGGAGCTGAATCAAGACACTGATGCTGGGCCCACACTGCCAAGTCAGACCCTTTCCCCACTTCCTCTGGCCCACAATTTGCTCAGCACAGGTTTATGTCTGCCTTGCTCCATGCCCTGTCCCCAGGTCCACCCAGGACCTGCCTTGTTCCACTGCTGAATGACCAAGAAAGAGGGGCCTGGGCCACTCAGAGCCCTTGCAATCCCTAATGTCCCACAGTCCCAGAACGGTGTAGCTTGGAAAGGAGGCTCTGTCTTTTCCCTCAGGACCCTCTCTGAGGGTCATGTCTTTCCCTTGAGCATAACTATGCACCAAACTCCATGAACCAGCATCTCAGATGAGCAATTTTACTGGGGACTTCTGTGGGCTTTATGATCCCCTTCTTAATAAAGATCTCAAGTTCTCTTTATTCTTTAATGGACTGAGAAGACCAGCAGGCTACAAAACTGCTTTTTACCCCTTAGGGAGAATCAGAGCCAGTGCACAGCAACTCACACCCACCATAAACTGCCCAGGACAGCCCTGATTAGGCAGCACTGAACACAAGGAGGATTTAGATACTTGAAGTGCTGCTTTGATCAGGACTGTCCACAGCTCAGGTCCATCCTCCACTGAAGGTTGATGGCATGGACAATTGCACCAGGGCTTCACAAAGAAAAGCTCCAGTCATCTGTGTTTGATTCAAGTCCCTGTTAAACTCTCTGGCAAAGGAGAGCCAGGGTTGGCTTCCAAGCCCTGGCATTGTTCCAGGCTGGTTAACAAATGGCTGGAGCTCTCTGTGACACAGCAACTGCAGCATCCTGCTCTGGAGAGTTTCACTGGCTCCAGACTCACCCTCCATCTTCTCCCAGCCACAGCAGCTGGACTTATCCATGGTGAAGAATCAGAGACAGTTCCATGAGCAGCTGGCCACGCCACCGACTAATTAACCAAATTTGCTTTTTCCTAACTATGGCTCGTTAGTGCTGCCCTTTACCCTCAGCAGTGGCTGCTACTCATTAGCCAAGGAATGGCTCTTTCCACATAAATTTTACACATTCACACTGGCTTGAGAAGAAGAACCTTGGCTTCTGCTCCTGCAAATCTCTCTGCTTAATGGGGAGAAGACTGGCACCTCCTAAATTTAGGTCATCCAAGGCCTGACTGGCAGATCTTCAAAGGAACATAGTTATGAATTATGTGTCTACACACTCGAAGCATCTAGGTGTTAATGGCAAAATTCAGACAGCCAGTTTTGACTCCAAGCAGCACTCTTCTGCTTCCCAGGCCAGTATTTTAGAACAGGATGGAACCCATGTGGGCAGGAGAAAGCCTGGTAGGTACCAGGTAACCATTACCTGTTTTTGCACTGCAGTTCCTACCTACGGGACATCAGTGTGGCACTGTGGACCTTGGCATGAAAGGACCAACCCTCCTGCTTTCCACAAGGGATTTTCACAAGGCTATTGAGTTTCTGGACTCTCTGAGGATCTGGCAAGGCTCTGACTCAACTTTCTAAGGGTTTTCATGCCTTGCTAAAATCAGTGTTATAATTTGGCCTCATGGATCTGAAGTCTGGTCATGATCTCTTTACCAAAGCCCCAGGCCCAGCCAGCAAGGTGGGATGTGCTGTTACACCAACAGGCACCACAGACACAAAGGGACAAGTGACAGAAGGACTTCTACCTGTTCCTGAAATATTTTGGCAAGGGGTGCACAGTCAGTGAGCTTAATAAACCTCACGACATCAGTCACAGTCCACTCCAGTGGGTTACTGTCCAGAACGAGCTTCTCTTCCTCTTCTTGCTTAATTTCCTGCGAGGGGAAAAAAACCAACAAAGAAAAGCTTTCATGAAGAAAACGTCCTGTGGAGAGGCAGGGCTGGATGCCCCCCTCAGAGCAGGGAGGTCACCTCAGGAGGAATTCTGCCAGGGAATGGGACGCACTCACCTCCTTGGCCTGCGCGCCCTTCTCGGCCTCGCCGCAGGCGTGGGGCTGCGGCCTGCGGCTGCGCCNGCTCCGAGCTCGTCTCCTCGCTGCCCGTCTCGTCCTCCGCCGCGTCCGCCTCGTCGTCCTCGCTCTCCTGCGCACACACGCAGCGCCCACGCTGTATCCAGCGGCAAACCCAAACCCAAACTGCACCCCCAAGGCCGGGCTGGCCCGGGGTAGCGTCATTCTGACTGGATTACCTCGCTCTCGTTACAGCTCTAAGTGAATTAGCCCTCGATTTAGGTTTGTTGCAAAATGTAGAAGGAAAAAAAAAAAGCACGTGGCGGAAAATCCTCTCTCTCCTCCCAGCTAAAGGTCAACAGCAATAACTCATCTGGCGTGAAATTTTCCTCTCTTGGGCTGGTTTCTAAAACTTGTGGCACTGCAGATGTGCAGGAGGAGAAATGGAAAATACTAAGGGGATAAAATGAAATTCAGATTGATTGAGATGAAGTAAAATCAGAAAAAGGCTTGACTTTAAACCCTCACATTGCTTCAACTTGGTTTGGGTGTTACCTGTCCTGAAGAAAGGGAAATTTTGGTGCCTTTTGAAAATGTCTAGCAATCTTTTAGTGACATTTCTGCAAAACCCAGGACAGAGGATTTCACCTACATTTCCCTGCTTTCAGCCCAACACTGAACTACTGGAGCTGAAGCTCAAAGGTCTATCTGAAGTATTATGCCAGATTCTTGTTATTTCTGTCACACAGAGCTTGCAAGCACGCACCAACTGATGGAAACTGTGCATTTTGAATTTTATACACACATAAGTTGCCCAAATGGCTTTGACAGCTTATCTCTGATCCAAGTGTGAGCAGGCACCCAAAACCATATGCTCAGGTCTTGAGTGAAAGAGCAGTTTAGACAAAGGTAGCTGTTCTGGCTGAAAGGCTGAAAAACTTGGCTAATGGTTGATTTAGGCTTAACATAAGTTCAAGTTCCTTTGAAGCAGGTATAATCCAAGGAAATGAAGCAGAACTACACCTAAATGAGGACCAAGCCATGAAGATGCAGGCAATCGACTGGAAGCTGAATAAAATATCCTGCTCTAGCTGAAGAAGGGGGAATTTAAGTAGACCAGTTCTATTTCACATTGCACAAAGCAGCAATCACTGGCACTCAGCTGAGCAAGTGAAACCACACAAGAGCTCTGTTACTGCTACCATGGGAAAAGCCCCCAGAAAACAGCCCACACAGAACTAAGCCTACTCCAGGTTTAATTTGGACACAAATCTTTGCTGAGGCTCAGACCCTGTTGTATCACAGCTGACTGGAAACACTGAGCCCTCAAACTCTGTGTATTTGGGACACAAACCATTTGCTTGTAGGCTAAAGCTTGATGTTGTGAGCCAAAAATATTAACAAATAGTTAAGGAAAAAAGTAAAATTCCTTGAAACCACAACGGCAATGAGCTATTATTATTTATTATAATACTTAGAGATCTTAGACACAGATCACAGTGCTCCTTCACTCTGCTAAATGCTGTGCAAAGCATCCAAAGGATCATCTGCCTGCTATCAAGGAAGGAAATAAAATAAAGAGATATTAGGCAGCATGTCAGCCAGTGAGCACTGGAAAGGTGGGAGCAAAAAAATCTGCTTGCTACCTCTGAAATGGACAAGGTAAAAATCCCCACAGTGCCCCAATAAAACCAGTCTGACCTTAGAAGAACAAAACAGCAAGGAAGGATTCAAAATAGAAACTGGAAGTCTTCAGGTGTGCTGAGAAGCCCCCCAAAAGAAAAATGCAGAATGAGGGACAAGAAGGCGGCACCCAGGGGGTTTTGCTGATTTATTCCAGTGTGACACAAACCTCTGCAGAGCCTGCAGCATTCGAATCCACAGCTGAAGACCTCCTTTTCTTCTGCACAAAGATGGATTTCCGCCTCTTCCTGCGTCTGGCTGGCTTGACATGGCCACTTTTCACATTGTTATTTTCCCCAATCGGTGGCTTAATGATTTTTTTCCTCTTCCCATAATAATAAGCTGGAGAAATGAAGCACAATGTTCATTAAAAACTGTAACCACTGAAAGAAGGGAACTTTGGCTTGCTTCCTTGCTACAGGTTCAGGGCTGTGCTCTAGGTGCAATTTAAACTTTAAAATACATTGATTTGGAAAAGAAAGTCCAGCATAAATATAAGATGTCATGTTGGAGTAGCACAGAGTGTTACAGCTCTTATGTATCCAGATTTATTGCTGATGAAAAGACTTCAGAATTTAACAATATGTGTTTAGGCAGTGATGTGGAGGGAGAGAGGCCAAACAAGTTCCAGATTTGATCCAATGCAGTTCTGTGTGAGGTAATAGTCTCAGACACCCTCCCACTTGCTAATGTTTTCAGCAGAGAGGGGAGAGGGCCAGCTATCCTCAGTCATGCACAAAGGAATGGGGTTTTATTGCTTTTAACCATTTTGTGGCCCAGGTTGAAATTAAGGATGTGAGAGTCCCCTGACCTCACATTAGATGTTTGTATTAGATGCCTTTTGACACACTCTGGGGATGAGAGACACTCTGTCCTTCACCATGTAGGGTATCCCAGGACAGCCAAAGATCATAACTGAACTGAACCTTTCAGCAAATCAATACTGAGTTTTGAGGAAAAATTCATCCAGTCACATAAACCATCAACTCTGAGATGGGACAACCTCAGCTGGAGCTACCCCAGCTGCACTCCTCCAGCCCTCCATTGCTACCAGTGGGACCAGTGGGAGCCAGGACTCCAGCTCAGGTGTAGACTTCTACAGAAACCCATCCTCAGTATCCCCCTGAGCCCATTCCTCCTTCTACAGTGGCACCAAACACAACAGAATTCCTTTAAATCAGTTATGCTGCTTTCTGCAACCTTTGTGGAAGAAGCACAGCACTCAATTCCACTTTCCTGACCAGTTTAAGAGCCAATAACACCAGTAATATTGACAACAAAAAGCGCTGAACACTAACAACACCCTTCCTGAACAGGCAGGATCATGTTTAAATATTAAACAATCTGAGTAGAGAGTCAATGTTCCCACATATTCCAGCACCTCAGCACTGTGGTACTGGCCTCTGCTGGTGTGTAAGCCAGAGGATTCATCTCCCCTAACAAAGCTGTCTCAGAGGTAGCAAGATTAAAACTCAGCTTCCCATTGCAGGTTCCTTTCATGCGCTCCTTGTGTTAATTTTAGATATGAAGAAAAGTCAAAACTCCCCAAAAGTGATGACCTTCAAACAGATGTACTAGGATGGAGTGAGATGGACAGTTTTATGGCACAGGATTCCAAGGGAACCTGTGGTGGCCTCAGGATTAAAACACTGCTCTAAGATGAGATGTATTAAAGCATCACACAACTCCTGCTCTCCACCACACACCATCTCCCACTCCTCTGGTTCCCAGCCAGCACCAAGAAGCCTTTTCCCAATACTCACTGTACTTGGTTTTGGTGTGGATGGAGCAGTTCTCAGGGCACACTTCAGCCACCAGCACGGGGCTGAAGAGGTTGGGGCAGCACTCGAGCTTTGCACAGACCCTCCTGCAGAAATCCGCCACCTGGTCCGACGTCCGCACGATCTTCACGGTCGCCCTGTACGTCTTCCCTCTGTACCTAGGGAAGAGTGCAGAAGCCCACATCACCAACCCAGCAAAATCCTCTGGTGCTACAGACCAGACTCTCCTCTGCTGGGCAGAGATCCTCCCTAGGGACTTTTGGGAGAACGTCTCTCTTGGGAATGCAGGTGGAGCAGGTCTACTTTTTTTGGTGGCTCCATCTCAGATGGACTCGAGGAAGGAAAGGGTAAAATAAATTAAGGGTATGGACATGATTTGGGAAGGAATCCGTGTGCACACTTGATGTATCTGTAGATATGGCAAGGGAAGGAAAAAAATCTCAGCAGGCTTGGTGAGGATACTCCACAGGACAGCAAGCCCTTATAATGAACTCATGGAAAGTCTTTGGGAGAGGGATGCAGTCTCTCACTGACCCGTCATCAGAAGCTTATACACCTTGCAGAGCTTTCTGGTCACCACCCTGTATTTGGGCTGAACTCTGTAAGCCCCCAGTGCACTTTGGGTTTTCTCCACTGCCATCTTTCCTGCTCCTACATCACATTCCAGCTCCCAACAATCCCCAAGACTCATGGTGCCAGCTGTGGCTATCAGGATACACACTCATTGTGAAGAAGTATCTGAGTGAAACAGAATCTCTGCTACCCTGGGACCAAATGACTTCACCAGTCTGAGACATGGGCACTACAAAACCCAAGGAACTCCTCAGGAGCCTCTGGAGTTATTTAACAGGGCTGCAGCAACAGGCCCTAAAACCTGATTCCTACAGGGAATGCTTGGAGCAGAAACCTGCAATGAAAGGTTTGTCTTAAATTTGCTATGCCACTAAAACATTTATTTTGGTGTTTCACACGAAGTGTTTCTGAGCGATAAATGGCTGAGAAAGATACAGTTACATCCCTGCTGTACTACACTGTAGATGTGAACTCTGGAAAACCAATTATCCCTGTAATTTATTAAACAGCAGCAGCAAGCTGTTGTAAACAGTGAGATAAGGCTTTTAAAACATCTCTTAAGCATCCTGAGGAAAGTGACACGAGACACAACCATGCAAGCACCCAGAGCTGTGGCATTACAAATGTGCTCAGAGGAGGGAAAAGTAACACACAGGAAAGAAAAAGAGGGAACAAGAGTGGAAGAAAGATTACTGGATGGGAGGCAAGGGAAGACAAAGATACAGTCACCAGGAAAAATGAAGCAAAGCATTTGTCAGTGTATTAAGATCCACAGTTTCCTAGCAGCTGCTGACAGATATGGGAGAGGAAGAGGAGGAGGTGGTAAAATAAAAATGTGACCAGAGAGTTAAACATTCAGGCAGCTCTTTCTGAAACAAAGGGGTGTGAGGAAAGGGTTTGAAACTGTGGCACATGAAGTGTTATAAAGGGGAAACCAGAATGAAACTTGGGTCTGAGAAGAGCCCAGTCCCACCATCCTCAGGTCGCAATCCAAATTATCACCTCAGCATAAAAACTAAATGAGCATTCCTGCAAGGTGCCAGGCTCTGATACTTCATTTGGTGCCAAGACAATCCTGGATTCATTCACTTGAATGCATGAATAACTTAATGAGCCAACTTTTCACACACCCTTAAAGACCTGGGCAGATGATGTAAAAGGGAGAAATGTTCCTTTCAGGTGCAGAGGCAGGCTGGCTGAGGAGGGCTTGGCAATACCTAATACCAAAAAGACCAAATGCCACAGGCATTTAAGAGTATCCACTTATAAAAGTTTTATATTTCTTTTCAATGTGCTTGAAAAGACTCCTGCACTTATTACTTCTCCAGGAGCCATTAAGTTTAACAACAGCCTGGATGCTTGGGTCAGTGAGTCTGTGACAGGCTGCAGGATTTCACTGTGCTGCCTTCACCTGGACCCAAAATAGTTGTGTTGGACTAAACCAACACTTCCAGACCAGCAGCAGCCTCGAGGGCCTCCACACTGGAAGAATCATGGCACAGGGAGCACCTGTACCTACACCTCATTTTATGTCTGGATGCATCTGAATTTAACTCACATTTATTTGTCCTTGTTCTGACTTTCACCACTAGGATGAAAAGACTGCATCTGGTTTTGTTTCCCTGCAAAAGCATTCTAATCAAATTGCCTCTTGATCTTCTTTCTTATAAGCTAAGAAAGCTGCCTGATGGGTATTATTCAAGGATGGCTGCCTTTCTCTAACTGTGTGCTTCCCATTGTGTTTGGCTGCCCAGGAAGGACCCATTGTACTACAGTGCCTGCTGAAAGGAAAAGATGAAACTGGGAAAATGAACAACTGACTGATTTCATAGTCTGCTTTGAATGCAACACACATTTTAATTAACAGAGAGGATGGCAAGATGGAGATCTCCATGACTGCAGCAATCAGTCTCAATAACCCAAGGTGTTAGTACTGGCCACAGCAATATTTTTTACATCATTTTGGTCTTGGCAGCACAGCTTTCAACTATAAACCAGGTCCTACTAATATTTTCCATATTCCTCACACACTAAAGATTTTTAACACAGGCACCATCAAATGTAATCTGAGCTGTTTCTAGGACAGACATGTGGAAGGAGCTCCTTTGTCAGAAAACCTTTTCCATCAGCATCTCTCCAGAAGTTACCAACTACTGATACTCCTAGGTATGTTTTTATACCAGGGCTCCTATCTTCTCAGCCACTTGCAAGCAGCAAGTATCTGCATGCACAGCATGGCAGCACTGGAGACTTGGAAAATTGCTGTGTCAAGGATAGTATTTTCAGTTTTCTTAGAAACTGCTGTTCTTTTAGAGAAAAAAAGGTTTTTCAGCTAAGATGGAAGGAATCTTTCTTTCCTCTTCCCCCATTCTCTGCCCTCAGATCCCAAATTCAGTGAAAACTTTAAGGCTGGAACTATTTCCATGAAAAACTGACTTGCTGATCCATGAGCAAAAATATTAATGAGCAGTACTTTGCAACAGAACTCTTCTGTTGAAGCTTCCTAAAATAGATGAGAGGTTCATGAGAACATAATGTCTTCTAGGAGCTCCACTTAGGGACTGCTGTGTGATGACACAGAAAGTCTTGTGCTGAAGGCACTTCAAACAGCAAGAACATTGAGAACCTCATTTTCAAAAGTCCCATTCTAAAGCATTCTGACAATTCTTGAGACTGATTTGAAAAACTCAGTAGATAAAAGCCTCAATTTCTTTTTCAGGGACCAAAACCTCCTTTCTTTTCTTTGCAAGAAATGTCTGTTTTGCCTTACTACCTTAGAAGTCTGCCAAACATAAGGACTTAACTTCCTTCAAAGCTATTTAATCATCCAGTGGCACTTTGTACTCTTGAAGCCAGGATTCAGAAAGGCCTCATCTCATTAAGTCTCGTCCTATTAAAGAAATAAAAGCTTTAAGTCATTCCATTGGTCCTGGTTTGGAAAGCCTTGCTCAAAATGAACATGAATTAATTACCACTGTTTTTAACTCAACCCCAAGTGAGTTATCTCATCACATCAGGCACAACTTGCCCTTTGCTTCTTGCCAGTCCCCTACCAGTCCCTGCATGTTCTCAGAAAAGGCTTCCAAGAAGAAGAAATGGCTAATAACCTTTCCAGGGAAGTTAAGCTGGCTGCAGTTACTTGGATCCTCCTCCTTGCCCTTCCTGAGTAGGGGTGCCCTGACTGCTTTTTTTCAGACATCAGGGAACTTCCCTCATCCTCATCAATTCCTAAACACAGCAGCAAGTGGCCTTGCAGTGACATTGACCAGTTCTCCCAGGCAGGGCTGGCTGCATCCCAGCTGCTTCCAGTTGTGCACATCCAGTTTGCTCCCAGAGCCTTTAGATTCTTTTCCATTTGCTGTGGGTAACACTTCACTCCCTCAAGCAAGATCAGGGCCCTGGGAAGCCTGAGAGCAACCCTCACTAGCAAAGGCCGAGGCAAAGAAGATTTCAAACCTTCAGCCTCACCTATCACAAGTGAAAGGCAGTCTTCTAAAGCAGCTGCAGTGAAAAGGCTTTCTTTGAAATGCAGCCTCATAAATAAGCAATGATGTCTGGCATAGGGGTAAATACTCCAGGAGTTCAGCTACTGGATTTGAGCAACTCTCAGAATTTCATTTAATGAAGGAGTCCAGGAAAACTCATCTTTATTATTTTGATCAACTGGGCTTCATATAAGACCCAGGAGATAACTCTCTGCACACACTGCTTTTGTTTATATCCAAAGTCCTGCAAGAATGGACAAATCCAAACAGCCCCATTATCAGCCCTTAGAAATTAAAACCCTTGAAAAGCATCAAGTCCCTTAAGCATTTTATGTAAAATGGGGAAGGCAAATCGAGATGTAGGCACTGAACTTAAGAGCACCCAAACTGTAAGGGCTGAATGCTGACAGCTTCAATTGGCCCTCATGGGAACTCAAGAGGATCAAGCCTGGCATTTCTAACTCATCATCACCAATAAATCAAAAAATTACTCCTCTCACACAGAGCCAGCAGTGCTGATGGGAAATGGCTGCCATCACACCCTGCAAACACATCTCTCTGGACAATCTAAATTGTTTTATCTTCTTCACAAGGTGAGTGCAATTGATTCCACACAGTGAACTAAATGCAGGCTGCCCCAGGACTGAGATAATGCATTCCTGGCAGTGCAAAATCTGGCATTTGGGACAGTGGGAAAAGAGGCCTTTTCTTCACCATCCCCTCTGCTCTACCCTACTGCAGGCACTGCCACCAATAACACTGCCAAAATCCAAGGGAGTGGTGCCAGTCCACATCAGAAGGAAGGTGGTGACACTCTGTGTCCCATCACAGCTGGCTCTGGAGCTGTCATCCTGTGCAACAGGAACCAACCAGGGCCCATGGAGCTTCAAGGTGCTCACTGCAGGTCTCTTTTGCTCATTCCAGGTCTCTGTTTGAGCTTCTGGAGCACTGCCACACCTGGTGGAAGGTGCCACGTGCTCTTTGTGTGTCCCCCAGTATCTGGTTTCATCACTGGCTTTTTTCCTGCTCCTGCACAACCAAAACTTGATGAAGCAACTCAAGCAAATTAAAGAAGGAAAAAAGAAGGAAGTCCTAAGGCAGCCAGACAGTCTTGGGGCATGTCAACCCTCTGCCATCCACTCTTAGAAGCACTCAAACTACCCAGAGGCAAGCTGGCATGGCCACCAAGCCAGAGAGCTGCAGGAACAAGGCACTGTCCAGCCCCATGAGCTTTGTCTCCTCAGGAGGCAGGAGGAGAATCCATTGCTGTTCTCAGAGGACACTTTAAAACCTGCTGTCCCAGCTCTGAGCCTGTGCTGATCTGTTCTGTGGCTTTATACACTTCAAAGATGCTGCCTGGCTCCCTGGAGAGCTGATGCCTGCTGGGGCAGGAACAGAGACATGGGCTGGGACTGGGGACCAACATGAAGCACTATCATGGAGAGTCCAACACTTTCCAGGCTGCCTCCCTTAGAAATATGGATTGAGCAGCCTTAAGAAATAGATATTTCTGCTTTTGCACAAGGCAGATCCCCACACTCAAATCCTACTCAGGGTACTGTTAATAGGAAAACTGCCTGTAACTCAGCTCTTTGCAGGAGAGGATGTTAAAATGGGATATTACAACTTGATTTCACAGCTGCTAAGCACCTGAACAAGTGAATTATCTGATATCTGTAGCACAAGATGTGGGATCCTGAAATCAGTGAAAACCAGGTCATGGACAAAGACCTGTTTTTAATGAAAATCTGCATGCACAAGGTTGACTTTTAGATTTCCATCCACAACATCTCCACTGACAAACACAAAAGCCTGACTTTTCACATGGGTAAAAGAAGCAAATTAAAAATAGGATGTTTCTAGCAGATTTTTGTTTCAGTTTGCAATCCTCCTTCAAACTCCTTAAAAGCAGTTTAAGTGCACATAGAATAGAATCAGCTTTCTCCCTCAGCCAGAGAACACATGAACTCTCTGCAATATCTGCATGGGTAAAGATCAAATACAGTAGCCATCAATAGTGCTGTGTTTGGCAGCTATTCATATCAAATAACCAAGAGAAAATTGCTTTTCTTTGAAAAGGAGTAACAGAGTTCAGTACAAAGGGTGAGATTCACTGCATTTAACTACAGTGCTTAAAAAGTCAAGGTGACCATTAGTCAACAAAGAGAGCTGTCTTCAAAGAACTATTTGTTGACATCCATCTTCAAGTGGGAAGAATTATTCTTCAGAAGGACTCTGGAGAGAGCTTAGGTGAGACTCCCCTCTTTGAGACAGACAATGGTTGTTGAGATACATCCTAAGTACAGTGCCCATTACATAAAGAAAACATAAATAGGTAGATTTAAACGTTGGAAGGAGGAATTCAGTATTCTTTGGTGCTGCTTAGAAGAGAATTTAAGGATATATTCTAGAAAGGCATCAAATTTTGACCCGAATCTCTGATCTGTTACTACTTTACCCAAATCACACTCCTGCTAAAAAGTGTATCCCTGCTAATTTGTTTGAACTTTTTTTGGTGCCATTCATTCTCCCCAGTTTTTTCTGCATTAGCCTGACAGGCTCTAATTTAAAAGCAGCCATACTCCTCCATTTAGAAAGCCAGGAATTGAGTTCATTCAATAACAGCCAAGCTTATAAGAACAGCTTATCATAAAACTCAGGACTACACTTCATCAAAAACTGGATGGCTGCTTGGAGAAAGACAATAGAAATGGACTGTTCAGGTGAATATTTCATTTCTGAAGTTGCAATGGAATGAGTCAAATAATTCAATGAAGCAAAACGATAATTAGAAAAGTAAAACACTCACAATAGATAAAAAACCTTTTCTTATATTTTCTTTTTTCTCCCTAGCCAGTTCCCTTCCTGAAACCTTCCAAATAAAAGAACACACACTGAAGACTTACTTTGCTTTAAGTGTTTCCTCCTGGAAATTCCACTGAGGGTCTTCCACAAGCTGCAGTTCTCGTAAAACACTCCCTGGCTTGTAAGCTGCATTGATCACCATGCTGAGAACCTGTGGGGAGACAAAATCAACAACCATGATGGCTTTAAAAGCAGTCCCTGACCACACTGAATATGGGCCCAGGTGCTCCACAGGCAGGAGCAGCTTGCAGGTGCCTGTTTCTGTCCTGGCTGCACAGGGTAAGTGCTGGATGCAATGAGGAGAGGTCCCAGAATGGATCACTGCTGCCATATTGTAGATAACACCTGAGTCTGATAAGGTAACTGCATTAAATGCTGCTGTTTAACCCCAAAAATCTGCTAACCAGTAATTCTGTCTTTGTGGTAGACCCCCTCACCCAAAGCAGATTCCACAGACTGCATCCATCATGGATCAATTTAATAAAAAAATGAAAACAGAAATAGTTCTGAAGGCACAACCAGGTACAGTGTCATGTGCACCACCACAGAGCAAACACTGAAGGGGAAATTTCACACATTTGAGGTCAGCAATGTTCTTAAGAGCCTGAGAGTTGTGTGCCTTGACTGTATTAACAGAATAGTAATGAAGCCTCCACAAAAAGAATTTGCAGGAGGTGTGCCTGGAACCCAGTGTGTGTCCACTCCCTACATTACAACACATGTGCCAATCCTTTTAATCCAGAATCACTGAGAATAAAAATGATTCCTGCTATTGGCTCAGGGAATCCAATTTTTAATAGCCTACACTTGGCATAGGGAGATAAACACAAGGAAAACAAATCTCCTAACAGCACCAGCCCGTGTGTTTGAACACTCTGCATTGTATGCACATGAATGATCCCACAGTGAGTCTGGATTGGTTTTCATCTTCTTTAGCTCTTTACCTAATGCCTGTTCTTAATTCCTTGGGGGCCTGCAAATGATTTCAGTGTGATGAACATTAAGTTTATCCAGCACCCAAGAACACAGCTCATCAGAAATGAAAAAATAACTAGGTCATACTGCAGTGACCGATGTGTTTATGTTTGGTTGGTTGGTTTTTTCTGGGTTGGTTTTTTTCTCCCCTCTAAATCCAGCAACCTGAGGATTTGCTAGCATTTTGAAAACCCTACAGGATTAATCATTTTCAGGCAAGGACTTCACTTAATGCTGCAGAGTACTCTGTGAAATGGCACTGGTTGGAGTTGCCTGGATAGGTTATTTACTAGAAGCAAAATTTAATTTATCATTGGGCCCTTGGAAACAATACTCAAACCACTCTTCAAAAAAGTCCAATTAGAGACACCAAACACTGACAGAGGGCAGATTTAGATTGGATATGAGGAAGAAATTCTTCCCTGTGAGGGTGGGGAAGCCCTGGCACAGGGTGCCCAGAGCAGCTGTGGCTGCCCCTGGATCCCTGGAATTGCCCAAGCCAGGCTGGATGGGGCTTGAGCAACCTGGGATGGTGGGAAGTGTCCCTGCCCATGGCAGGGGGTGGGGCACTGGATGATTTAAGGTCCCTTACAGCCCAAACTACTTTAAAATGCTACAGAAATTCAGTTTCCAAGTGAGCCCTTCCTGCTGCTCACCCACATCTCTTGCCTGTGTCTCCCCACACAAACTGAGGGGCACTGGCCTCTAACAGAGTCACTGATACCTCATGTCAGGAAGCCAAAAGCAGGACTTCAAAAACATCAACTGCCTGGGGAGCTGCCACACTCATTCACAACTCATCAGATGCCTTGATCAGCAAATCCAGGGCTTTATTTAACCCCTCTGCAGAAATTTGTTGGCAAAGCTCTCCTTCAGCACCCTTCTACACCCACCCTGCTGGCTGCTGGGATAGCCAGGGGCAGAAAGCATCCTGCTGACCCATTTCCACCAGCAGTGCTGTGCTGTCCCTTCAGCCCCTGATGGTGCTTGAATGAGTTGTCAGAACAGCAGGGAAATGAGCAAGAGAAGAAAACCCAACCCTGCAATACCAGTGTGGCCCTGCCTGGGCGTTCTCCCAGACACCTAATCAACTCCAGCCCTGCACAGGCACCCACAGTGCCAGGACTTTTCTCAAAGCTGGCTTGTCACCAGCAGGAGTCTGTAAACTTCAAAACTCAGTTCAAAAAGAGAGTGTTTTGTAAGAACAATTATCTCCCTTTCAGGGAAGGGGAAAAAAACTTAAAACCTCTGGCTTTTACTCTTCTTGTGTCTCAAATGAGTCACTGGTTTTGGCATTTTTCCCCACAGCAAAGGTCCATCATCACAATAACAGTGGTACCTTCTAGCAACATATCACTTCATATTACACTCTATTAAATGCAAACAAACAGATTTTTGGAAAAAATTAACTGTGATTTAAACAAAACCAATGAAGAAACCTAGACCAGTTTCCAACTTTCTCTGGAGATGGAAAATTACATCAACTACCTCAGACCAGTCAAATTTCCTCTGGCTGGAGTGTGACCAGTCTGAGATTTTGGTGGTTTAATTTCAGCCCTCTCCACGGTTTGGGTTCAGCCACCTGTGCCTTGGAGCACAGGGGGGATTGGGCAACACCAGCCTCTGCTGTTACCCATCAGTGAGGTTTTATTTTGGTGCTGCTGAGCTATGGATTTCAGAGCTGAGTTGGAATCACACCAGTGAACACGATCATGCAGCACCAGCACAAGCTCTGCCCAACCTCCCAAGCACCTGATATTCATAAAGTTCTCCATGTCAGGTATTCTCAGGTGCACAGGGGCTCTTTTCTGAGTACATCTGGTGTGCCTGAAGCCACTGGGAAGTTCAGCACTTTTCTTCCCATCACAGCTCTTTGGTGCTCACACATTTCCAATCTCCATTCTCCCTTAAAACAATCTCAATCCTGGATGGAATTTTCTTAGGAGATTCCACTGACAAGGTACAGCTAAAAATATGATCACACCTCTTTTCTCCTGTTCAAGACCTCAACGATCAGCATTCTTATGAGGAGAAACTCAATTTACCTTCTCTACCTGAGATATAATCCCACATCTCCTACCTAACAAGAGATGCCTCAGAGCACAGCAGTAAACTGTTTTTTGGTTTGGTTTTTTTTAACTTTGGAAACTGCTGTGTCTGTGGGACAGAGAGAGAAGGGGAAAAGAGGTATTTGGGATTCTTTCATTAGATGATCAAGGATCTAAAATGCATCTTTTATTCCAGACCATTTTCTTTTTAGAAAGCAAGAGCAAAGTGTCTTAAAAATAGTAAGAGCAGCAAGCAATGAAGCTAATTAATCTTTACAGCATATTTCCCTAAGATATGGGGGGTTACAGATCATCTAAAGTCTTAAGAAGACACCTTTTTTTATTTTACAATGTTGCTGAGGAGTTCTTGGCATATATGAAGAACTGTTTCTGCTTCTTAGGTATTAGTTATAGATATATTAGCTTCTTAGATACATATATGACCCCAGAACTAAATCTAAAGCTGACAATGTATTTATTTTAATTTAGCTTAAAGTCAGCCTTTATTATGTAGAACAGCTACCTTACAGTCACCACTTTTCAGCCCAGGTGCAATGGCTGGATGGCAATAGCTGATGTCTCCACTGTGTCTGGCCCCAGGTTTCAACTTGTTTTCCAAGAAAATACCTCAGAAATGAGACAAACTTTGCAGCTGATGTCAAACAGGCTTTTCCACCTCACTTGCCTCTTACAGTGAAAGAAACCACAATGAACTGGTGGTCCCAGCAGAAAATTTGTGCTGGCACTGGGAATAACAAACAGCTAGGCTGTAAAAATAAGTTTGGCACCAAACAGCACAGGAGTTACTTGTTACTCACCTAAGAGTTTGGGATTCAGGGTACACACACAGGATGATGCTTCACTGCATCAGTGATGGAGGAAAGGACAAGACCTTAGGTGGAAAGGGCTGAGGAGCGTCAGGAGCTTCAGTTGTGCTGCAATTTTTTACCCCCATCCTATCCCTGGATCTCAGAGCTGCTGGCTCCTCTCTCATCTCAGCAACAGGAATCAGGTGTATCTCCCCTACAGCAACACCCTGAATGTCTTCTCTTTGCCCTTTCCAAAATTTGGAACTGGTTCCCATGGCCAGAACAAGCTTGAGTTTATGGCCATAATAAGCTTAATTTTTTTTCTGCAAAGTGACCAATGCTGGGCCACTGCCACTGTCCTGCTCCTTGGGAAGTTGTTTATGTCTCCAAAACGAGATGCCCAGGTGTCCATGACACTGCTGTTTGCTCCTATGTTGATGGAAACCCACACCAAAGTTGCTCCCAACAGAACTCTCCATGTTTCAAAGCCATCAAAACTCACAAAGCACAGACCTGCTCCCTCTTCCTGGCCTGCAGCTGTGCCTTATGCAAACCACCCCAGGACAATTTTAGGTGCATTGTTTGCAAATTCTGAGTCTGGCAGGCCATGACCCAGACTTTCCTCTGAAACCCCCCCAAAAGAGAGCTGGGCCATACCTCCTTGAGGACCAGCACACACTTGCCAGGCCCCACGGACTGAGGTAGCTCTGCAATCCTGCCTTTGTTTAAATATGGACCTGAGAAGCAGCGGTGGTTGATGTAGAGCTGGGGGCAGCAGTACCTCCCATTGATGGTGCCTGCAAAGAGAAAGCAGCAGTGAGGTGCCTGTAGCACTTCTGTACCATAAACCAAGGGCACTTCTTCCTCCTGCATGTGGGAGGAAGGGGAGAAGAGAAAAGGAGGCACAAAATTCTACCCTGGGATAGAGGGTAGGGAAGGCTCTGCTATTCAAATCTGCTCAGCATGGCAAAAGCAAGTGTTTTTAACAGTGACTGATTTGGCTGCACACCCTGCTGAAAGGAGGACTGGGACAGGATTTCATCCATGACAGGAGCCAGGGCTCTTCCAGAACTCACACTACAGGTGTGACAGCAACTCACTGCAACCTGCCAGGAGGGGAGGTATGAGCTAAATCTCAAAGACAGGCAATCAGCTCAGGGAGAACATTCTCTCAGTGGAGAGCCCCAGAAACCCCTTTTCTGCTCCAGTCCAACCCAGCAAGCACTGCAGGGCCATTCCCTGACTCAGACTGGGTCTATAAAGCAGTTTACCTTGTCTGGGCTAATTACTCTGGGCTCCTTTATAACCCATGGAGAGAAATGGGTGCTTCTAGATGTGGTTCACATGCCATCCAAGTGGTTATCCACTTTTTTTGGTTATCACACCCAAAAAGACCCTGATTCTCCCCATTTGAGTGTAATGGGGTGTTGGCTGCAATGCCAACACATATCCCACAGCCAAAAATAAAGTGAGTTAAACCCTGTCCCTGCTGCTGGGTGCACTCCATTAACTGGGATATTGCACTCAGAGCCTCCTGCCACTGCTGAAGGGGAGAGGAATCTGCCTTTAGCAGAAGCAGCAGCCACACCACACAGTCCTGGCGTGACACAGGGACCCATCAGGTCCTGCTGTACCCAATTTCATGGGTGTCAATTAACATCCACCTCCACCTGGGCTTCATCAGCCTTGTCTTAATATCATTACCCGAAATGGGCAAGCTCCAGGGGAGCTCTGATAGCCCCACATGGAGAACCAGCCCCTCACCTGATGTACATCAGGTGGGTTCACTCCACTTCACACCCCCTGAGGATGTGGTTCTATGTCCCCACCCCTATGGCAGCTCAGGCCTTTTTGGGGTCCTTACCTGTTGTGTCTGGCTGAGGAACTGGGCAGAGGTCATGAGGTATTTTCTCAACAGGCACTGTGGATGGTAACCTGTTAAAAGAGAAACTGGGTGTATTTAATAGTGAATTTGGTGTATTTAATAGTATTAGACAGGACAAAGGGCCAGAACCAGACCTCAGGCTGGACCAAAAGATACACCAGCAACAGCCTGGGATGAGGAATGCAGATACCTCCAACACAATTCCACTTCCACATGGTTTATCACAGACTGGGGTACTGCAGATAAAGGAGCCAGATCCTCCAAAAATATACTCTGATGTGTCAGCTTTAGACCTCCAGGCTTCAAATACTCTCCCTGAAACCCCTAAAATTCAGATTTCTACAAACTGCAAGGGCTAGACAGGGAAATGCCCTCCTGGTACATGTCCATCTTCCCTAAGCATCCCTTGCTGGCCATCAGACAGGGGCTGTGCAGCCCCAACCAGTAAAAAATGGCTGTTACAGAGACCTTCTAATATGCTAACAAATATTTCAGATTTAAAAGAATCCTCTTGCTGACTGTGCTGGAGTATCTGGGCAGTAGTTACCAAGCCACACAGCTGCTGTGTATTATCCCCCCTGGAAGACCTGATGCATTCCTGTAAAAATACCACCTTAAATAACAACGAGAAAAGAAAACAACTTACTGTTTTTCTGGTTGCACAACTGCAATTCTTCTCTTCCTTCTCACTGCAAAAATGAAGCAAGGCAGAAAAAAAATAATTTTGTACCCTTCTGTCCTATAAAGTACACCCAGAATGCATAAAAAGCTGTGTAAATGCACTGACTATAAAACGACTTTGAACACAATGAAATGGTACTTAATTACTATCACCATCTTTTCTTGGTATTTTTTAAGTAAGTCACTACATCATTAAAACCTACTTTAAGGATGTAATAATACATTTAATCTTTCCTCTGGAATGCTAATATTGTGTTTTATGGGATCAGCATAAAAGAAAAAAAATTAAAATAAAAACACAAATATTTTTCCATACAGAAACACATATGGATAAGATTACATTTTACAAGCATGATTACCTCCAGCATAATTTATCCCCAGCTATAAATTGTGATAAGGCTGCATAATGTTGCCATAGCAGTATTCTCCTAAATTAGGCTCTGGCTGCCTGATTTTTAACTTAAGCATATTTAACTCTTCGAAAGGGCTGACACATTTTAAAATTCACCTTTTGAATGTTAATTAATATAAACAGTGAGGCCAATTTTTCACCTGGTGGCTTGAGATTGGATATGTTGGAACAGGAGAACAACACCAAGCCACTGAGCTCTCATGAACTGCCTCTGAATGCAAATAGAAAGGAAGGAAATTTGTCTTAATATGCACTGGAGGCAGGACAAAACACTGTGGGCTTAATTGTGCTGTGGGGGGATTTAAACTGAGCACCAGGAAAATCTCTGAGCTGGCCAGGGCAGTGATATAAGGAGACAGATACCCTGGGAAAGGGCAGAAGCTCCATCACAGAATGGCAGCAATTATTTCTCCACTTAGATGGAGCAGATCCTGCTTTGGAAAGGGGCACCTGCATGGCCTCTCTATGTCCATTCCACCTGATATTTTATGTTGGGTTATTTTCCCAATTTGAGGTCTTTGTCTCTAATCCACTCAGCTGTCTGAGTGAACTTGGCTCAGTGAGACAAAACCTGGCTTCTCTCTGACAACCCCACTGACCAGCAACTCCTCTGCAAACCCACAACCCACTGTGCACTCCCAATCCATGGGACAGCCTTCCCCAGCACAGAAAATCCCATTTTTGGAGGGGCTGATCACAGAGACAAATACAAACTGCATATGGTCACTAATCAGATTTATTACCATTTACTGAGAACACTTCCAGCCTGGTTATTAGTCTGCTGGGTAGGTTGAGAGTGCCAAAAATGGGATTATAGACCTAAGGCAAAATCCCTGATACATCCACTGAGGTAAATCTGCACTGCCCAGGCCTCCATGTACTTACAAACAGCTTTGTGTGGTGGGGTGAGGTTATAAGCATTTGCTTCACACCAGCCAACAGGGAAAATGTCCATAGACTCCACATCAACAATGTACTCTGGAGAGGGCATCTGTGAACCTGTAAACACAAATTTATGATGGGATTTAGGCATGGGAACACCAAGCTCAGAGCCACCTAAGCATCTATCAGGAGCCCAGGGAAGAAAATGATGGAATGTGTAAGAACCAATCTGCTTCCCTGCACCAAAATCAGGCACCAGCTCATCTTCAGCTTTGCACACACAGCAAAGATGGGGCTGCTGCATCTCCAGTGCAATGTGGTTCAGAGGAAACCCCCATTAAGAGCACTGTGAGGGTGTGCAGTGAAGCAGCCAAAAGCCAGGGAGGTTAAACATACACGACTTCCCTCAACAGGATGGCCTGACTGCCCCTTGGATTTTTTGTGAAGTTGCATAAGTGAGTTAGAAGGACTTGTTGGATGCTTGCTCTAAATGGTAAGAGAGTGTATCCAAGCTTTGGCAGGGTGGGAGCTAACAAGAGAGAGAGGCTTTTATGTCCCAGTGCTTCCCTGGAGCTTTTTTGTGCAGCTCTTCTCTTGAGTCCCATCTTTTAAGGGTGAAAGGTGGCCACTCTTCTGTCCAGAAGTGCCACCAAATCTCCTGGGGCTCCTCACATGAAATGAGAGCTGATCACCCAACAAGAGAAGCAGTATAAAAACCCCAAGTGGGACACATGCACCAAGGTCTCTGGCACGATGCTGACTCCAAAACTTCACCTGAAGTCTCTATTTAAAGGAATTATCCTCCAATTTGTTATTAGGCCTCCTTCAGAAGACAATCTCCTGTCTTCATTTATGTGGACCCCACTCACAGAACCAGAGAATTATTCAGGTTGGATAAAGCCTCCAAGATCAGTGAGCCCAACCATTAACCCATCACTGCCAAGCCCATCACTACCCCACATCTCTAAGCACCACATCTACTTGGGTTTTGAACACTTCCAGGGACAGTTATTCCTCCACTACCCTAGGCAGCTCATTCCAGTGCCTGACCACCCTTTCAATGAAGGAATTGTCCACTATTTTTTTCCTCTTTGTTTTCCTAATTTCCACTCAAAATCCAATGAAAAGATTCCTGCTGGGTTTGAGTTCTTTCAAAAACAACTCTGTGTTGTCGAGGAACCATTTAACTACTCCAATTCAAGTTCAACTGCACTGGCACAGCTGGGCCAGCAACTTCACTTCCTCCCTCTGCCAATTCCACCCCAGGACAGAGAGCTCCAGCACCAGCACGAGGTGATCTCCTAATAAAAGGGACCAGAGCATCAGCAGCTTCCCCTGCATCACCCTCCCCTTGGCATCTGTTAAAACATCTTTGCCTCCTGCTTAAGGCAGCAAGTGCTTGACTCTGCACAGCCAGATGACTACAGGGAGCTTCCCACTAATGAGTGTTCATCAAGGGCTTGGGGTGTAATTGAAACAGTAATTGAACTCTGTGATGGCACAGCACCGAGGCTGAGGTGCAGCATTTGGATCAGTAAAAAACCTGCTGCTCTGAGAGTGTGTGGCTGCATGAAAAACCCAAAGGAGGCAGGGAAATGGGTGCTGGTGATCACACTGCTGGAGGAGATAATTTAAAAAATGCAATCATGATGGCTGGGTAAATTCATAGATGTACAACTTCAGGGTGTTTCTCTGGGTCCTACATCGTGTTCATGCACTACCCATGGAAAATACAGTGTCTCTGTCACTGGGATATGGAGAAGAGAATGGGATGAAGGCACATGAGGAAGGACACAATTTGCTGAATACAAGATTTCAGCAGCTGAAATTCCCTGCACAACCATCTCCCTCCACGAGATAACACCACGTGGTCACTGTTCAATTTGAACCTGATGAAAGCTCCAGTGGGGAGCTCCATTTTCACCTGACACCACAAATCCAGGCAAGGAGCTGATGTGACAACAGTGCAGTCAGTGGTGAGACACTCACACAGTGAGTGAGCCATGGATCAAGTACTAAACAGAGCAAGAAATCAACACAGACTCCACTGAAATGTCACCAGGTCTGGGAAAACCAATTATTTCTTCATTGTAACTGTTACTCTGACAAAACAGACTCAGTTATCTGAGAGGTCCTTTCCAATCTTAATTATTCCAGAATTCTAAATAATTATAAAGTAAGCAAACTAAATGTACTTTCCACGAAGGGTCTTTTCCAACCAAAATGGTTCTGTGAACATTCTGGGTTTGAAGTTTACAGCTGCAGCCACCCTGAGGAGCAAGAAAGCACCACAATGTTCTCCTGCAACACCTCTATTCCTCTTGTAAGACATATTCACAGCTACTCTGTCCTCCCTGGCACTGCTTCTGCCCTCTGGCAATGGATAACCCTGCTTTCCACTTCCAACATCTTACTGCTTCCTTTGGCCTCACTCACAGGAATGGAAAACAGCTTTTTTGAGACTCATTAGTTTCATTTGTGCCTTTTATGCCCCTCTCTTCTCAGAGCAAGAAATGTCCATGGGAACTGGGAGGTTAAAGGGAAAACAAGGAGACTGGAAACAGGGTGAGGAAAATGTCTGTGTCCTGCCATGAATCTTACAGGATGGGTAGAACAGAGCAGCAACTCTAGAAAGCTGTAAAAGGGGAAATTACAGGAAACCTCCCTGGAGAAGTGATTAACCAAAGGGTTTTCCTCAAACTCCTGGGCTGTGCAGGGAGCGTGCATTATTACTTGTATAAATTCACACCAGAAAGCTTCAAGCTCTAAAATCTAAAATGAACCAGTAAAAATTAACAATGCAGATGATGAGTAATAAAGTAGCAGAGAGCACAGAGCATCCCATCATTCCTGGGCTTCTCCTCCACCACGGGGGAACCTCACTGCTGCTCATTAAAGCTGGCCCTGAGTTTAGGGGTTTGCTACTGTACCAAGTGTGATTTATCACACAATGTTCCCTCCTTAACTCGGCCCTGCTTAACTCCTGTGTTCCTGGTTTATGGCTGCAGCCTGGGCTGTCAAACTGGGAAACTGGAAGGGCAACAATGAAAGCTTCAGAGGCTCCTGTGATAAATGGTGGGACCCGAGGTCTTCAGCGAGGGGCTCCTGTGGCAGTTGGGGAGCCTTGCTGCCCACAGAATATAAATAATCAGTTAGAAACAACAGTGTATTAATGGAGTAAAAAAAAAACCATGCTACACTTCAAGCCACATTTATTTTACAACTCTGCAAGCAGGGTTTTTTTGGTTCTGTTTTTTTTTAATGCCTCCTTTTAGCATAACACTGTGCATACTGTAGTGATGTATTCCTACAGCAGCACAGATTCCTTTCTATTTTTGCAGCCCTTTGCATCTTTTCTGTTTACTACAGATCATTCAATTCCTGGTATTGAGATATAAACCAAGCTTAAAGCATCTATATTTCAGGACTCAAAAGAAAGGAGATGCACACAGGGTTTTTTTATGCTCAGTTGTAAAAAACATCCTTTAAGAAATTAAAAGAGGAAAAAGGCAGGGAGAAAGAGATGAGGGAAGGAAGCAAGGTGGAAGTGTGTTGCCCTCTCCCTGCATCTATCCACATCTTTGGGATATACAAGTGAAGGCACCTGGTCATTCAAGAAAGGAAGTTGCCAAAATGGGTCAGATTCCTTGACCAGATGGGTGTAAATTCAACAACAGCCTTAGTGAGAATGGAATTTCAAACCAGTGTTGATTCCAGCTCTTCAAAAAAAAAAAAAAAATTGCCCTGTGTCCAGACCAGGCTGCAGATGAGCTGTTGCTACCTTGAGCTAGAAGGCAAACAATTATCTTAGATTTAAAAACCAAAACCTGCCATTGCACACAGCTCTACCAAAACCAAACACTCAGGAGAAACTATGATACTCTGGGTTGCCTGGTGATGTTTTTACCAACTTTAAGACTTTGATTAGAGACCTCTCCTCCTGTACAAACTGTCAGTGAAGTGAGGCAAATTTTCATTCCCAGGACAAAGGTGGAGGAGGAGGAGGTTGTTATCATGGTGACAAAGACCACCAGGTGGATGGGAGGGTGGAAGAGCTTGCAGCTCCCCCAGAGAAAGAGCAGGGAAATGTAATTCCTCATGACACATTACTGGTCAGTGTGGATAAAATTGAAAAGCTGGAGAGAGCAATTCTGTGAGGAGGATGAAGGACAAAATTTAGAGAGTGAGTGAGTGAGTGAGTGAGTGAGTGAGTGAGTGAGTGAGTGAGTGAGTGAGTGAGGGAGTGAGGGAGTGAGGGAGTGACTGAGTGAGTGAGGAGTGAGTGAGGGAGTGAGTGAGTGAGGGAGGGAGTGAGGGAGTGAGGGAGGGAGTGA
>VZRX01010481.1:64643-98216 GCA_013398075.1 Notiomystis cincta
GGAGGGAGGGAGGAGTGAAGCAGACAAACACAGCAGCCCTCAGAGCCTGTACCTTCCAGGTGCAGCCACATCAAGCGTCCCTTCACGGAGGTGATGGAAGCGACGCAGATCTCGGCAGGGTTCCTGGGGTTCACCGCCTCCAGCTTCATGTTCTTGGTGAAGCCCCGGCTGAAGGATGTCTGAAAGAGCCAAGAGCCAATGCTGAAACATGGCACTGCAGCACTGCACAGCTTCCACCAGACTCTCTGCTGGGAAGCACAAGTTTAGCATGGTTTGCTGTCCACCATGTGAAGGCATCCAGAGTCAAGTCAGAGCTGTGCTGGGGCAGCCCATGGTGAGGCTGCTGTGCTCCTGCAGCACATGGGGGTCCACAGGGGAGCAGAGATCCACCTGCAGCACCCCATGCCAGAGGAGATGGATGCCCAAAGGAGGCTGTGACCCTGGAGAGATGAGCCTATGCTGGAGCAGGTTTGCACAACACCCATATGAAAAATCAATGATGAAATGCATGTCGTGTTCTACTCCTCTCCCTAACTCTTGGGAGACTGGGAGGAGATTGCTCCACATCAGCTCCAAGTATGTCTGAATGCTTGCCAGTGATGCATCTGCTGTTAATGTGATATTACCCAGAGGGTTCCCCAGAACTCCTGTGCTAAAACATCTCTCACCTTGCTAGTAGAAACCTCATAAAGCAAAAAACCATCTTGCCAGAGACCAGAGAAACCTCTTCATACATTCAGTCACCTAAGCTGACTGAAGCAGAAGGAATTTGAGTAACCTTTTAAAGTATGCTTTTCTTCATGGAGTTTTCATGGATGAGCCCCTGAGTAACCTGATCTTGTAGATGGAAGCAGTGCCCATGGGATGGGAGATTGGAACTAGACAGCCTTTAATGTCCCTTCCAACCCAAACCATCCTGCAATTCTATTTTAAGCTCAATGAACAAGGCCCTCAGGTACAAGAGGTCATTGGCTGGAGTGCAGCTGGATCCAGTTGTGTTCACTGCCACTGTTCCTTCCACCCCACCACTATCCCTGAGAATACTCTAATGCAACACCTGTGGCCATGCCAGGGCTTCCTTTCCTTGGATTTTTCTCCCCTCTGCCCCACCTGCTCTGCATCTCTCTACACACAGAAGGGTTTCCCCCTCTGGGATGACATTTTTTCCTAATAAAACTGGGATGGGTAATGATTGTCACTGACTCCAAATGACACCAACCTCTCATCCTGTGTGAGAAACTGGAAGCCAGGCTCAAAGTCAACCCTTCTCCTATTTGTTCAACACCAAGGACCTTAGGCACTTCACCTTCAATAATCACTGAGAGGTCTCTGAGAGACTAAAAACTGGTGGCTTTGGTCTCTTTTCCACCCAAGAACATGCTGCTCCTCTCAAACACAGCTTGGACTGCCTCGAGCCTTGCTCAGCACACAGATCAGCTTCGCCCTGTAAAAGCTGCTAATGGCCAGGGCTGCAGGAATGCAGGCTGAGTTTGTTTAAATGCCTTTTATGTTGCCTAACAAGGAAACGCCATTTATCATCACCCCGGCTCCTTTCATTGCAATTCGGTGCTGGAGGCTCATTTATACAGAATCAATGGCAAAACAGTTAGGTGGAGTTTATTTTACTAAGCATTTGGGCATGTCAATCCATTTCATAACTGCCTCTCCTTGTTAAAAATCCCTCCCGGGGAAACAGCTACAGCACCTCCACTGCCAGCACCAAGTCTGGCTGCAAGAGGTGGGAGATGCAAAAAACTCCCATCAAAGAGCCCCTCACAGCCACAGATGAAGGGGATGAACCAGCCAGGAGGCTGCACAAATGACAACAAGCAGTTTTCTTTGCAAAGAATTATGGTATTAAGAGTGAAAGAATAAGAGACACATGCTCATCTGGTAAATGTTTCCTTAAAAAAATGCTCAGACCTTACTTAATCTTAGAGAATATTATGCAGAGACTTTTCTCAAGGCTGCCAGTGCTGAGAGAAGAGATCCATTACTTGGCAAAATGAAAAGAGACATAAAGAAAAGGCAGGGATGCTTGTGGAAGAGATGAAATGCAAAAATAGCCCCACTGTACTGGTGTGATGCAGCCCTGTCCAGCTTCCCTCAGCACTGCTGGAAATCTTTGCTCAAAGTCCCTTGAGGAAGAGGGTCTTTATGAGGCAAAGAAATCCTGACTCTGGTTTGGCTCCCAAGTCAGACTCTGTTCATGGTATAGGTCCTCTGAGCTCAAAACCAAAAAATTCACCAATTCACCACCAAAGCTTCCAAGCCAGGCTGCCTGTGGGCCACCCCAGGTGATGAAGGGCATGCAAAACCTGGTCAGTGCCTGGCTCCATGGCTGGAGACTGTCTCCATTCTGCTTTCCATGAACACCCCATCCCTCAGTGCTGTGACTCCTGAACACACTGAAAAGCTGTACAATTCCTACAGAAACCTGCCTGTCCATCATTCACACCACCACTTCATTTTGCAAAGCCTTCTGTGCTCATTTTAGGTACACCAGTAACATTTAGGTACCCTCATCAGGAACATTTTCATTTACTGATGGCATCTCAACCTCCATCAGCTTCCTGGCACATGAAGAAGAGCACCAGGTTACTGGAAAAGGCAGAAGGCTACATCTGCCTTTCCCCAAGTGATGAATACCTGTCAGATCAAGGACTGCCATTGCCATAAAACAGCCTGCAGAAGATTATTTCAAAAGCTGTGAATCTTAATGGCATCCATCACTCTCACATCACTGATGCTGCATCAAGGAAGGACATGAACTGGGTCCCAAAGACCAGAGTATCCATGAGGGTTAATCACTCCTGTCATGTATTTTCAACATTCAGTTTTTAAATACATGTGGTTTGGCTGAATGGATCCCCCCTGGGATACAGAGAAAACACCCAAAATGTGAAAAGGGGCAAACAGGACTATGCAACTTCTTTACCTCAGTTACTTTTAGTAGCACTTGAATTACTTGCAATAACCAGTTGAGATCTTTTTGTGCTGCACAAAACCAGAGAGGAGATGAAGAGAAAGAAACTAACCAGCTTAAGACTGACTATTAAGACTAAAATAACATTTTTCTCTTTTAGGGACGTAGACCTGGGACACTCCCCCAGTTTCCTTCCTAAGGCACACCCACAGTGGTCTGGGGGAACCTCTCAAAGCCTTGCAGCAGCTTTTCTGTGCAAGCTGTTTTGTTCCACATGGATGGACAGCAGCAGAAGGAAGAACTTACGTTTCTAAAGCACAGGTGAGGCGCTGCCTCGGCTCCACACTGCTTCTGGTAGTCTGCCCAGTCAAAGTCCTGGCCAGAGTAACCTGCAGGGAGACAGAACAGAAAGTGCCATCAGCCACCAGGCCACACCACAGAGAGAGGGCAAAATGGGATGAACAACTGTGTTTCAGCATCTCATGCTGCCTCAGTGACCTGTGCAGGGTCAGCAGGGTCCCTGCTGACACACCAATGGCTTCTCCAGCCTCCACTCACACACCTCCTGCATTTCACTGCCCAGGCTCCATTAAAAAGTAGTAAGATGTAATTATTTTCCTTATTTTCCCTTTTCTGTGAGCATCTCCCATCTTTTAATAAACCTGTTAACTAATGAGAAGAGCCACTATCCCAAATTTCTACATTGGGTCAGTCATGGACTTCTTTCTCCTCCATTTAGCTGTATCAAAAATGAGGTTATGGAGCTGGACATGGGTTGTTTGCTGGTCCCTCAGGAGTGGGCAGGGAGAGGATCAGCACAATCAGAAGCTGATTCATCCTCTCTTTCAAAGCAGGAGATAAATTCTCCTCTCTTCACTGATGTACCCTCCCTGACTGACTCCCCAGCAGCTCAGGGTGTGTCAGCTGAATCCCATCACAATGAATGTTACAGAAATCTGGAGCAGAGCTGGAAAATGAACACAGATCTCCCAGTTTCAGCAAGCAGATCACCCCTTCAGCCTCTGCTTCTAGGAAAAATAAAGGGATTCCTTTCTACGAGCATCTCTCAAGGAGTCCCATCACAGAAAGACAAATCCACTATTCTTACTTGGAAATTTAGGTAATAAATTCTTGGGACAGAAATGGTTTTTTTAATTTGCTTTTTGGGGCTTTATTTGCCTGCCTCTTAGTTTCTATTCTTGCAGTGCTTGAAACCAGTGAGTGCTAATCTTGTCCAGGGGCCTGTGAACACTCTAATGACATTACTGCAGAACTACCTTACTGGAAAGTTTCAGGAGTCACCCAAAGGCCAAATTCTCCTCTCAATCTCCCTTCCTGGCATCTCAGCCTGGCCTCATTTCCCTAAATGCCTTCTGCATTGATAGTCAAAAAGGGACACTCAAGATCAAATGTGAATGAATCATTTATGACAATGAAAATTGTGACTTTTTTTATAAGCAAGGAGTGGAATACTGAGTATAATCTCCTATCAGTCTGCCAGATCCCAAAAAAAGGAGGTAAAATTTTTGAAAACAACGTGCCAAGCATCCTGCTAAGATCCAAGTATCTCGGAGAAGATGATTTCTAATCCCAATAATTGCATTCATGACAAACAAATTACTGCGATAAAGCCTTGAGCTAAGATGCCTGTGTCTGTGGGGCATTAAACTGCATAATAATTAAAAAATTAAACATGCACAGGGAGAAAAAGGGCAGTTACTTATAAAAACTGTTCTTTCTTCATACAAAAAAAAATCCTTGCACTGTTTTTTAACAATTTCTGCAAGAGTGTTTTCTTCACATTTCTTCTCCATCTCTTTCTTCATGTCCAATTTAAACTCCTCATGGATGGGTTTTGCATCTCAATTTTAAGCTACACAAATCTTGTCAGAGTGGATGGAAAAGGCAAATTAAAGGTGTTTCAGTGAGGTACAAAAACCGGATTGTGCTGTTCCCACACCACCACCTGCTGCCTCGGCCCTGCACCACTGGAACCACTGGAAAACCTTTTCCTTCAGGCTTCAGCAGGAATGGAACCTGGGAGGGCAGCTGGAGAGCTGAAAATAACTCACTGCAGCAGCACAAGGATGATTCTGAGAGGGGAACATCCAGGAATTCAAATAAGCCCTGACCTGTACATGGCTTTTCCATGACCCATCATGGGGAGGCTGCACCTAGAGGCCTTTGGGCCCTGGAGGGTGTCCAGGGAAGGGGATGGAGCTGGGGAAGGGTCTGGAGCCCCAGGAGAGGCTGAGGGAGCTGGGAAAGGGGCTGAGCCTGGAGAAAAGGGGGCTCAGGAGGGACCTTGTGGCTCTGCACAAGTCCCTGACAGGAGGGGGCAGCCGGGGGGGTCGGGCTCTGCTCCCAGGGAACAGGGACAGGAGGAGAGGGAACAGCCTCAGGCTGGGACAGGGGAGGCTCAGATTGGATACTGAGAAAATTACTTCACAGAAAGGGTTGTCAGGCATTGGAATGGGCTGCCCAGGGAAGTGGTGGAGTCCCCACCCCTGGAAGTGGTCAATGAACAACTGGACACTCAGTGCTGGGTCTGGCTGACACGGTGGCTGTGGGAAGAGATGCCATTCCCAGGCATTACAAGTGGTGATCAAAGGCTGGACTCAATAATCCAACTGCACTGGAGGTCTTTCCCAACCTCACTGATCCCTAAATTCTGTGACCCTGCTCTCAGCTCCTCCCTCAGCACACGGGGAGGTTCCAGGTGCCCCGTGGCTCCGTGGGCACTCACACCCTGATATCCTGGAAGGCTCAGCCCAAGTGACAGCTCTGAGAGCTCTGTTTGCACAACTCACAGCTGCTCCTCAAGCATGCAACACCTCCACTGTGTTTGCCATCTCAGCTCTGGGCATGCAAGAGCCCAGCAGCCTAATCAGAAATAAATATAACAATACAAACGTACTGGAGGTTTTGGAGTGGCATTTCCTTAGTGAGCTTTACAACTAGGAGCATTATCAAAATGTTTTTTCCCCCACTTAATAGCTCATAAAACAATGGTTTTACTCTAAAGGGAAGTGGTCTATAAATCCAGCTCTAATAAATATAAACAGAGCTTGTTCAATGTTTATACAGCAGCAGTTAATGGGTATTCATTTTTGGCACTGTACAGGGAAATACTGCTCACTATTTTGAGTGGCAAATATTTGCACCTCCTGTTCATGACCCATTTACTCTTTGTTTGGCTTCAATAAAGCCCTGATAGGCAAAAAGGCAAGAGAATGGATATCAGACAAACAAGGGACTCTAAACTTCAATACCCCAACCTGGCACATTGTTCTGACAGAAAAAAAATCAGTTGATTTTGAGATCAGAAAACCTCCTTGTCAACCCTAAATTAACAAAAAAAAAAAAAAACAACCAACCAAAAAAACCCCACCAAGTCCAGAAAACAGCAAAGGAATTCTTTTCACAAAAGGAGAAGGTGCTTCTTCCACTGCCATCCTTTGCTTTATGGGACATCTCCTGCCTTTCAACAGGGCAGCACTAAACATTATCATAGAATTATTTAGGTTGGAAAGACCTCTAAGACCATCAAGTCCAGCCATTAACCCAGCACTGCCAAGCCCACCACTAAGCCATGTCCCCAAGTGCCACATCTACAAGTCTTTGGAAGATTTCCAAGACTGGTGATTCCACTCTTCCCTGTTCCAATGCCTGACAACCTTTTTGGTGAACAAATAGTGTCTCCCTTAGGGGTGATGTTGGTGGGGAAATGTGTGACTCCCTGGGGCAGCAGGAGCAAGAAGGGGCAATTCCTGGCACTCCTGGGCAGGTAGGGCTGTCCAAGGTGGAACTGGGCAGACCTGCTCATCAGCAGCCAACTCACACCACAACCTTCCTCACTTCCACAGCACTGCAGCCTTCTCATATCAGTCCTGGTCATTTTTTTTTACCTAAAGCTGCTATTACTTTGCTCAGAGAAGCCTGGCACCCCCAGAAGGAGTTTGGATGCTTTTTGCTTTCCATGTGCTTTCTTTCTTCGTGGTTTATGGGGTTTTTGTTGTGTTTAGCTTGTGTTTATTTTCAAATAACTCATTCTAATACCTGATTACATTTTTCTAACTCCAAGAACGTGTCTGCCCATAGAAAAGGTTTGAAGGTGCTAAAATTCAGTTTGGACATGCAGCCCTCATACACAGCATAAAAAATCCAGCAACATACAGAATGCTTCTATCTGCCACTAGCTTTATGCCTTTTTAAATTTCCCCCCAGGATTTCTGATCTCACAGCAGAAAGCAAATCTGATTTTCATCAGGGGAATAAGGAGAGACCTTCTGCACCTTCCCAGGTGCCCAGGTGGATCCCAATAGCCAGGCATCACAACAGACCATAGAATCATAGAATCACAGAATAGTCTGGGTTAGAAAGGGCCTAGAAGGCCACCCAGTTCCACCCCTCTGCCATGGGCAGGGACACCTCTCACTAGACCTGGCCAAGTTGAAAAATATTCACATGACAGATGCTTCAGATATGTCTTAAAATGTTGGCATCTAAAAGACAGCTCACACACACTTGACCCAGAAAACACCATCTCTCAGACAGGCTTTGTATCAGCATGGATTGGAAATTTTTAGGCCATGGCCCCATAAAGAGAAAAGTCTCTGGCCTATGGTCTCCTCCAGTTAATTATCCTGCCTGCATGTCAATCTGGGTGGAAAAAAACCCCAAATATTCCATTTGCTTTCATTTTTAGCAATTTTTCTGCCCAGTATCAGTGAGTTCTTACACAGGCATTATCATTACACCTGGGTTTCAGCAGGAGAGAGCTGAAGCCCCAGACAGCAGATTTATTTCAGCAGAAGCAGCAGAGCAATCATGGATGCACTGCATGCAGCTGCACACACAGGGCTCCAGGACTTTGGTGGGAATTTCAAATTACATGAGCTGAAGAAGCACTCTGGATAACATAACAGGATTCTGAATCTGGTAGGGAATAACCCTTCCCTTCCCTGGGTTTGGCAGCATTGTGCTTTTTCCAAAATGAAGATAAGTGTTCATACACAAAACTTAGCTTGATTTGTTTGTTGTTATTTTTTTTTGAGGCAACACCAATTTTTGGCAACAGACCAACAACGTGGCCAGCTTCTAAAATCTTAAATTCTAGGGAACCAACACGTTTTCCAAGCAAAGAAATATTGCTAGGGCACCACAGGTGGTTGTCTGAAGTTGGGAGTAATTAACTGCACTGCTACAAAGTTGGGGAACAGCAGAGCTGGAGGTTGTTTCTCCTGGCTCTGACCTGAACACTCCTTGCAATGTGCCCTGGGACTTGTTGAGACAGCCAAGGAAATCCCTGCACACTCCTGGGCAGGCAGCTGTTTATAGCTCAGACATTCAGATTTAGGAGCTCTGCTTGGCCTCAGTGTTGTACCAAGGTGGATGAAACAGGGTTTGCCTCTACAATGACAGGACTTCCAATCCACACACACAAAGAACTGCTAGGATTCATTCCACAGGAATTCATGAGGATTTGGTACAGCCTGAATCAGATTGCAAAGCACAGGGACATCAATCCAAGACACCTTTGCTGAGATGTCCATGGGCTGGTAGGAGCCAGAACAGCCCCAGTCACTCCACAGAACTCCTCTGCCTTGAGATACTTGAGCTGATGCTCTGCAGCAACCACCACCAGAGTTTTAAAGGCAATAATAACAAGCAAACACCCTTCAGAGTAAAGCTGAAAATCACTGAGAAGGAATACAAACCCTTGGGAGGTGTGAGATTGACTCCATTTTTAAGGCACCACTGTATTGGCAAGATCCCCAAGGAATCTGCATGGCAAAGCATCGAGATTTTGCTGGGTTCAGGTCTCAAGTCATCAATGGTCACTTGTAAATAATGATTGTTAAAAACCTAGGGGTGAAAAAGAAGAGACCAAAGTCAGGAGTTAGATTTGCTGCAACATTAGGTAACCTGGAAAGCTGAAAAAGCCAAACCTGGGGATCAAACTACTGAAAACAACTTGCTCCCAACCTAAACCTTTTCATCAAAGTGTTTCTACCCAAGAGATCAAAGCCTGAGTTTTAGAGATGGATGAAATGAGGCAATGGAAAGCCCTGAGGTTCAGGGTCCCACAGCTGAGCAGGGACTGGAGATGATCCAGATGATTCCTCTCTCTTGCATTTGAGAGTATGGATTAAATATCCAGCTACCACCTCCATCCAGCTGTTCTATTTCCAAAGGCTTCCCAGATGTGCAGGGGAAACACATACAGACAGACAGGAGACAAAGACAAGCAAGGGATTCTTTTTTTTTGCATGCAAGTGGCAGATGAATGTGCTCATCCCCACTGGTTTTAGGTGCATGGAGTCAGCTGGTGATGCTTGTGGGAAAGAAACAATTCATTTGGAACATCCATGCATTTTAAACCTATTTTTTAACATGTTCTCCAGCCACTTAAGTACCACTCTTGTGTTTTTCTAAATGTGGTGGAAATCAGGAAGGATTTCCCAGCCAGGCTCTTTTCACCCCTCCTTTCTGAGCACTCACCTTGGTCACTGATGCAGGACAGATATGAAATGGCTCCCTCATATTCACTGCCTCCAGCTTCATCCCCACAGTGAAGAAGTGGTTTCTCAGATCAGCGTGGTCCTGGGGGAAGAGGAGCACGTGGTGACACCACGAAGGAGCCAATACATCTGACAATCTATTTGAAATTTGTCCACATGGGTTTTGTCACTTAGCTGGTCCTAGGCTCTTTTCATGCCAACCCAACCACAGAAAGAGAGGGGACAACCTCAGTCCTAGAGGACACATCACAGCCCCAAGCCCATCATATCTGAAGCACAGAGTATGTCCAGCAGCAGCAGAATCCACCCAGAACTTGGCCCACAAGGAGACTGTGCTCACCAAACTGAGCACCTGGCTGAGAAATGGCTGTTTGAAAATCTCCAGTGGGCACAGCCTCTCCACCTCTGACAGCCCCAGCTCCCTCTGGGAGCAACTGAGAGTCCAGAGGTGCCAAGACTCACTGAAGCCCCTCAGGATGATGCACAGCATGGGTGCAAACAGCTGAGCATGGCCCTGATTTACCCTGATGGATGTCCCCCACCTGTAGGGCACCAAAATAAACACCTGTGTGATGGCAAGATGGAAAGGTCAAGAGACTGGAAATGGACTAAGGCTTGGACAGGGAACTCAGACCCAAAATGTGGGCAACAAGGGAACATGATGAAGGGAAAACAGGCAGCTGTGTGCAAGTATATGCCTGACATAACACTTCCACCTGGGATAAAACCTGGCTGCACCCATGGGCTGCATGCAGAGGGTTCCCACAGCACCTCTGGGGATGCAGTCCTGAAATTCAGAAGCAACCCAGATTCAACTCCCTGGTTTGCCACCAGTTTAGTGTTGTGTTTACCACCTCATTACTGCATCCCTTGTGACACCTATCTAACAGCCATACAAGCTGCCATCGTAATTCCAGGGTAATGACTGCATTTTGTGTTCATTCAATAAAAATGTCCCACAGTATTTCTAAACCACTGGTGCATTAGCCAATACAAGCTAAAGAGAGATGATGTTATATTTAGCACACACTCAGAGACTACTCCAAAATACATGCAGAAAGCTTGCTATCTAATAAGTGGTTAGCAACAACAATCCCATCTACATTCATTGCTACACGTGGTATTCTTGTTCTAAAATGATTTTCTATTGATCTGAAGTTGTGTGTCATTGTGCTTTCTTTTCCCAAGAACTGTCTGCACTTGTAAGGGCTTAACAATTTCTATTTTGGGATCTTACATTCCAAGTGCTGCTGGAGATAAGGATTTTTACAAGCTCCAACCACAGCTAAATGAATGGTTGTTTTCATCTTACCAACCTGCAGTGTTAGAGAGCCCTTTTCAGTGAGAACCAAAAAGCAGAAAAAAACCACCAACAGAACTATAATGGATTTAGCCTCACAGCAGAAGAAAACACTGGTGAGGAAACAGAGGAATATTTAAGAACAATGGCCCAGAGCCCAAGGAACTAATGGCTGAGGAAGAAGTAGAAATCCAGGAGTCTGCATGCAATGACAGGATGAGGGGGAATGGTTTTAAGCTGAAAAACAGCAGATTTAGATCAGATATTAGGAAGAAATTCTTTACTGTGAGGGAAGTGAGTCACTGGAACAAGCTGCCTAGAGAAGTTGTGGATGTCCATCCCTGGAAGTGTTCAAGGCCAGCAGCCTGGGACACTGGGAGGTATCCCTGCCCATGGCAGGGGAGTGGAGTGAGATGAGCTTTAAGGTCCTATCAAAAACTGCCACCTTCAATACTGAAAAGGCTTCAGAGGTAAAAGACGACGGCTGCAAAACTCCAACCTCACCAGCACTGAACTTCAAACCCCTAAAGGGAAAAAAGCACCTGGACTGGAGGGCTGCTCCTCCTGCCTGAGGATCCACACTCTGACTCTCTCAGTGCTGGGGGTGAGGTTGTAAAGAAAAGGCAACTTTGCAAAACGTGCACCTGGAATCAGCCCCTCCCCACAGACGCTCCACGATTCAACTCACGCTCGGATCCAGCCTCACTACATAATAAGCCAAGATCCACCAAAGTACTTAATCATGTTTATCTTTAAACACACAAGTAGTTTAATCAACTTTTAAAGTGATTTGTTGATTGAGACCAAAATATATTGACACCAAACCATGCTGCCTCTCCTTTTTATCTGAATCATCTTCTTTGGTGTTTCTCCTTTTATTTGTTTTGGCTTTTTTTCAAAGGGGAAAAATAATCAGATGGGGGGAAAAAAAAGCACTAATAATATTTAAAGCTGTTTTACTTCAAAAGCACTGTGTACCTTGGGATCAAATCTCCCTTCTCATTCAGCATAGCAAGTAAATATTTTCCCCATTAAATTAGTAGCAAGAGTGAACTCACAAGGGGAGTTCACAGGATCTCAAGTACATCTCCCTTTTGAGAGTCAAAATCCTCTTTGAAGCAGGAACATGCATTTCTTTGGAGAAATGCTGTGGAAGTAAAAACCCCTTCTGTGTTAAATGTCATTTTTGAGATGGAAAAGCTTTCATGGAGAAAAAGTCTTTGTATTGCACCTCTCTGGAAAATGGTCAGGGTCTGGATATTTGATCTGTCTTGTACATTGGCTAAAGAGAATCATCAAAATTTACCAAAGCAGCTTTATATTTCTGCAGCCACAAAAGGAAAGAAAAAAGATTCCTGATGCTGTTCTCGAGTTCCAGCGCTGGAGCCGCCTCAGCCAGCAGGGAATTATTTAGGATTTGGCATATGCTCCTCTTCAAAACTCCAATTAATTTACATAATTTCTAAGAATAGGTTCCAGAGAAGTGATGGCAAAGCTTTTAATTAGTATTAGCCTCAAAGTGATACACTGGATAATGAACTGCTCTCTCTTCCCTTTATTCACGTTGACAGGAACGACGCCTGTTTAATAAAAGCAGCTACAAGGAGAGGACTGGAGGGGTGAGACTTTCTCCTGGTCCCTGCCAGGCTCTGCAGCTGAACAAAAGAAATGCCTGAAATGATTGTGGGTGGCAGAATTCGACCCCTTGCTGCTATTTCACAGCATTCAGTGCCACCAGTGAGGATGTCACCAGCCATTATTTGCTGGCAACTTCTCCAAGTGACTTTCAATTTTCTTTGAAATGGAGATGAGCAGGCAGAATAGTTTGGACCAGCTGGACCATTTTATAGCCTCATGCATGGTGGGCCTTTACTCCTACAGGCAGTCAGTGCTTCCCAGGAGCAGCCCTGCTGACCACACTGAGGTTTGGGTTAGATATTAGGAAAAACTTCTACACTGAATGGTTTGCCAAGCATTGGGACAGGCTGCCCAGGAAGTCACCATTCCTGGAGGGATTTAAAAGTTGTATAGATGTGGCACCTGGGGACATGGTTTAGTGGTGGGCTTGGCAGTGCTGGGTTGATGGCTGGACTCGATCTTGGAGGTGTTTTCTAATGAGTCAATGATTCTCTGATTATGTAATTTATAGCAGCAGGTTGCCTGTCCTGGGGTTCACAAGCCCTGAGAGGGCAATGGAAACACCCTCTGGCTGCTGAGGAGCAGTCAAGTAAGCTGGACTGACAACNTTTGCTGGCAACTTCTCCAAGTGACTTTCAATTTTCTTTGAAATGGAGATGAGCAGGCAGAATAGTTTGGACCAGCTGGACCATTTTATAGCCTCATGCATGGTGGGCCTTTACTCCTACAGGCAGTCAGTGCTTCCCAGGAGCAGCCCTGCTGACCACACTGAGGTTTGGGTTAGATATTAGGAAAAACTTCTACACTGAATGGTTTGCCAAGCATTGGGACAGGCTGCCCAGGAAGTCACCATTCCTGGAGGGATTTAAAAGTTGTATAGATGTGGCACCTGGGGACATGGTTTAGTGGTGGGCTTGGCAGTGCTGGGTTGATGGCTGGACTCGATCTTGGAGGTGTTTTCTAATGAGTCAATGATTCTCTGATTATGTAATTTATAGCAGCAGGTTGCCTGTCCTGGGGTTCACAAGCCCTGAGAGGGCAATGGAAACACCCTCTGGCTGCTGAGGAGCAGTCAAGTAAGCTGGACTGACAACCAACAAGGATGCAGAGGAGTCCCTTCCAGCAAAGTCAAAAATCATGCCACAAAACATTCAACAAATTAATGTGGCACAGGCACCACAGCTGCTCACTCCAAGGGTCACAATCTCTACCATGATGGATTGCAGCCCATGGGTAATGAGTGAAGCACTGCAAAACCCCTCAATGAATGTCTGTCACTCACAGTCCAAACCCACTGGCAACAGCCAGGGCTGTCACAGCTCTCACTATAATCCCAAAAAAGCAATTAAACTCAGCCCCACGCTCACAGCTTTAGGGCAGAGGGTGAATTTGCAAATGCAGAAGCTGGGATCCTCTGGGCCACCTGAAAGACAGCTCTGCTTTGATAAACATCTGCACCATGATTTCCATCTTCACGTGGCTCGTGTTTCTGTAATTATTCTGCAAAAAATACTGATGGGCCTTGCAACAGCTCACTGCATCCAGCATCACACACAGGGCTGGGAACTGCAGTGTCTGCAGGTCAAAGTAACAAGTCAGCCACAGTGCTGGGAGGACAAAGAGGTTCCAAATTCCCAACCCTCTTTCTTTAGGGTCTCAGATATCCACATCATTTTCTGCTGCACAGCTAACAAGCCACCAGCAGTGCGGGTTTCAGAACTGCCAGGTGACATGGCAGCCTAAATGTCACTCCAAAAGAGATCCAAGAATAGATTTAGAAAAGCTTTCCAACTCTTAAGGATGTGAGTGAGCTTAAGGATGTGAGTGCCTGTGTGGGTGACACGCTAAGTCCTGATAATTAAGTCAAGTAAGTATTAATCTTAGGTGATGAACTCAAAGAGAGAAATTTCAAAATCATCACTGCCATTTGCCCAACCTGGTACCTAAATACCAGGTCAACAGATGTAATTTCTGCTCAAAAAATGCCATTTAAGTGTAAATAAACTCAATTTTGTCCATGTCACAGGAGTGGAGCTCAGGTAATTTTACAGTGCACTGGGTAAAGCTGATAGAGCAGGGGGACCTGGCTAAGCTGCTTTTGTCTGTGACCCTCAGGGAAACTGCACTCTGGGCTGGTTTCTCTATCTGTGTTCCCAAAACCAAGGAAGGGCATCACTTTGAGGTTGTAAAATGTCCACTTTTAGCCCATCCTGCTCAAGACCACTGGAATAATATAAGTTTAAAGCCAGCAGCTTACAGAGTGTATAGAGAAGAGCAAAAGGCTCTCATTTGCACCTAATTTTCAAATTTGAGGCTAATTTTCAAATGTTCTTAAGTCAGGGCTCTTTTGGTTCAGGAGAGTCAGATGCACACAAATTACAGAACTGCAACTTCATGCAAAATTCAGAACTAAGCCTGAATGCTGGAAAGTTGCAAAGTTGAGAGGCTGATTAGAAACACTGACTGCTTAATAAATGATTGACCTGAGCCTCCTTTAAACTGTAAAATGTGAAATGCTCTTGCCCTCAGTCCCATCTCTCCTGGTTTACCCTAATAAAGGACACAGAGGAGCAGGCCCCATGTGCTATGACTGTGAACATATTAGTTGGTTTGGGTTTTGTTTTCGAAGAAATCACTTCCCCTCTGTGTTTTCTCTAATTTCTCCATGAAACTGGCTGTTTCTAATAGCCTGATTTTAATCACAATGCTCACGTGTGGTAACCAGTCACAAACACAGTAATAGCAGTGGTTAAACTGCCTCCACAGGAATCTGGCATTTGGGTTTTAATTGAGAAAAAAAAAAAGGAAATAAGGAAAGAAACGCTACCAAATGCAACCCTCTGCATTATCTGCAGATGAATCAGTCTTGCTGGTGATTCACCAACTTCCTCTGCTGAACACAGAGCAATTTTCCCTGAAAGTGCACTCTCTGCAGGGAGACAGAAATCCCCTATAAGACACAACATGTGCAAATTGTCCCCTTGTTCTGACAGAGCCATCAGAGGAAACCCAAAATGCAGAGATGTGGGGTGGGCTGATGAGGAGAGGGAGGTTTTAGAGACACCAGGGCCCTGAAGCAAGGAGAGCCAGCTACAAACTGCACCTACAGAAGAGCCCCTTGAGAAGCTGCACATGCTTCTGCCGAGAACTGGGTTTAGCCCTATGGATTTTAAGCTCCTCCTGTTGAATAAAAAATAGTTACCATAGAAACAGCAACATTGCAGAGTAGCCGCTCGAAACCCAAGCACACCTTCTCCGTATGGCTCGGCCCGCCACAGATGGCATTAGGGCAAAGATCCCCTCCCACACAGCGCCTGCTTGGCTCTGCCTGGCTCTGGAAGCATGGGCAGAGGTAAGAGATGGATATGCATCCATTTGGGGTTTTTTGGTGTGTTTGGTTTGGGGTGTTTAGCATCTCAGAGGCACAGCGCTTCGCAAGCGTTCACTGGCAAGACCCGGTTGTGTTACACACCCAGGTGTCACTTCACGAGGGTAAAGTCACATGGAAAAGGTGACAGAGGTGGGAAACAGCGACCTGGGTGCTCAGAGGGAAACCAGCAGTGTCTGTGCTCACAGCCCCTCGACACACAGCACCTCTGCTGTGAGGAGGGACCGAGGCTGCCCTCGGTAACATCACAGCATGAATCGTTACTGGGAAATCAATAGGAGTTTGTCAGAGCAGGGAGGATCAGGAGCCCATTCAATGCACATTGTGAGCTGCAACCACTCTGAGAAACAGCTACAGACCAGAGCTGCTTCTGCTGTCTTTGAGGACATGAATTCATCTGTAGGTCACACAGTAACAGACTCACAGAAGGGTTTGGCTTGGAAGAGACATTAATGATCATCTCATTCAAAAGCCTCTGCCATGAACAGGGACACCTTCCACTATCCCAGGTTGCTCCAAACCCCATCCAGCCTGGCTTTGAAGACTTTCAGGCATGGGGCAGCCAGAACTTGTAGGCAACCTGTTCCAGTGCCTCACCAACCCCACAGGAAAGAACTTCTTATTAATAACTGATCTAAACCTTGCCTCTCTCAGTTTTAAGTCATTCCCCTTTGCCCTATCATTAGATACCCTTGCAAAATCTCCTAAATGGGTGAATTTTAGGTATCATCCACCTCGTACCTGGCAGCAGATGCTGCTGTAGGTGCACATCAGCCCCTCTCAGGGGAAAACACTGCCCAGAGATGCAGAAGGCAGGAGCTCAGGATGTCACAAACTCCCCCACACCAAGCCTGGATGCAGTAAGTAAACTAAACCAGGCTCTTTGGCTGACCTCTCCCCATCCTGAGGGACCCCAGCATGTAATGAAGAAAACTACACATGCCAGAGGGGCGAGGAAGGCTGAGGGACCTGGTTCTCACTCATCCCATCTGCTTGGCTTCAACTGCCTGTAGCAGTTCTCTCCCAACCCTGACTTTCACATGGTGCTGCCAAACAAACTCTGGGGGGCACCTCAGACAGGGCTTGGCTTCTCCCACCTCCTTGGATTGCTCTCCCAACTCAAATCCTTGCACAGTCAGGAGGGAGCTGGAGAAGGTTAGAACTGTTCACTGCTCACAGAGGTACCACCAGGCTCCCTCCCACCCTTTGGTACCACGGACATCCTTTCCCCCTTTGTGGTTTCCCTTGGTCCTTACAAAGATTAATGGCTTTAACGAGCTGAGACTGGAGTGGGTCAAAAAGCAGTGGAATTACAGAGGGATTGGGAAGCCATGCACGTTTCCCAGCCAGGCAAACAGCAGCCATGGAAAGGGCTGGCGAGCCCACGGATGGGGAAGAACAGATGGAGTATAAATAACCTGGCAGCCCGCAGACAACTCGCGGCTACTGAAGCGCGGCGCGCGCAGCCAGGGCCAGCAGAGCCACCAGGGCATCCAGGGGCCCAGGGCTGGGATGTGGCTTCCAAGGGAAACCAAAGGCAGGCTCCTTTGAAGCTGCTGCATCAGCACATGCCCATCTACACAGGGGGCATGAAGACAGGAAAACCCTGTTGGACTTCAAGGCTACTCACGCAGCCAGGTCAGGACTGTCGATGAGCTGAAAGCATCCCATGGGTCTCTCTAACTTGAACTCTTCCAGAATACAAAATACTGGAAGAAAACACTTGGAAACAACCACATATGTTTACTAAATTCTGAGAGATGTTGTCTTCCCTTTTTAAAAAAAAAAGTCTAGGTCTTGGAGAAAGTGTCAGTCTTTCTTCACTATTGAAACATACAGTTAATCCAATGGAAAAAACATTTTTTTTGGTAGGAAGGAGTTCTGTTTAATATTCATCTTCAGGCTTGTGAGTGTAGAACTAGAAGCACCACTATTTCCTGACTTTCAGGGGCAGCTCTTGCTCTTCCCTCCATCAGTCCCTTTAGGAGAGACTGTCCCACCTAATTCCTTCCATGTCATTAGTTTTAGTATTAATTAATACTATTAACTGATAACAGGAGACATCCAGAAGCTCCAGTCAGAACACTGGGCTGGGCATAATATAGAGAGTTTTTTTGCTAGAAAGATTTAGAGCTGGAAAAAACAAACAACTTCAGGGAGGGAGAAGAGGAGGGTAGAAACAAGAGGAATGGGACCAAAGGCTATAAATACAGGAACTTCCACCTGCCTTAGATAACATCTCTCTCTCCTAAAATTCAAGCAATTTATCAGAGTTTGATTTAGGGATGTGGCTGGCAACAGCTTCATCCAAGCCAGGCATGAGGATTCACTTCATAGGAATTGGGAACAGGATACCAATATGCAAAATCCATGGAAAGGTGATGAGTACCCCAAATCCTTGGCAGGATTTCATTGCCCAAACAGAGGTGTCTGAGGTGAGGATCCATGGCATCTGCATGGCACCCACAGATCTGGCACAGGAGACTGGAGGAAGCAGAAGGGGAGGTCAGAGAGGATCTCCAGGATCTCCTGTCTGCCTCTCTCCAGGAAACTAAATCCATTCCCCTCACACAAGCAGCTGGGCTGTGACTCTAAAATATGCACTGGTTTGCAATATTAGGGCTGTGTTTGGAGCATGGCTCCCTCTTAGAGAGCACCAGCAATGCCAGCACTGAAGCAAACCACTGCAATTGTTCCACTTAACTTGGAACTAGACCCCAAAATCACTTTGACCATCTTTATTCACAACAAGCCCTGACCATTTTATCAGGTGTCCCCTGAAGCCCAAGCCACCAACAAACCAAGTGCAGGGGCATCCCAACAGCACCCTGAAATCAGAGCACATACAGCAAGGGACTCATGTCCTTGGGTTGTGGCTTTTTGGAAGGATTTGTGCTCCTAAGCCATTCAAACATCCTTAAAAACCCTGTCTGTATTTATTTTCCTTCAAGGATCAACATGTTTTCTGAAAAGCAGGGAACGACAAAATAGCAGGTGCATTGCAAAGAGCTTTTGTGAGAAGAAAAATTTATTCCAGGATGTGCAGTTTGCAAAACACTATGTTTAGTAGCTGCATAATAGCAGCATTTTCTGGCAGTTAAACATCACGTTCCTTTCTCAAAGGATCCTAAAGCATTTTACAAATGCTTCCAACATATGGCCAAGTGTAAAACAGCACCAGGAAAAAAAAAATAAAAAAGAAAATCCTGTTTGCAGCTTTCTCCCTTAATTTTGCAACCAGCTCCTGTAGTGTGGTGTCCCCTCCTTGGATGCCAAGAGAGGATCAGGGCTGTGCTTCTGCAAGGGGTTTTTGGGCCTGCTGCTGAAGACCACCACATGCCAAGCTCAGCTCTGCCACACTGCTGAGCATTGATAATTCAGGCTCAAGCCCGTGGCTGGTGAGTTCTCAGGCAGAACCAGCCCTGTGACACCAAAACTGAGGAGTGTCACTGCTGACAGCAGCACTGGGCTGGCAGACCCCAAAGAGCAGCTGCTTCTCACACTACAAAGGTGGCTCTGCTCTGCCAGTGCCACCTCCTGGGGACACTTTGATGGCACCACGGTGACACTTCCCACAGTCATGCACAGCTTTCAGGACAACATGGATTTAAGCTGTAATCCAGCCCATGTGAATGTGCTCTCCCTGGGGAAGGCTCATGAAGAGCAAGCACACACCTACACCCTCCTCAGCCCCAGAATTCTGCAGGGAAATGTGGAGAAAACAGAATGTAACTGCTCAGTGTGCAGTTACCATGTCTGCCAAAGGAGACATTTTCAGCTTTCCAGAAGACCTCTAAGAGTTGCCAGCTGTCAAACCTTGTGGGTTTTTATCTCATCTAACACATGACAGCTACAGTAGTTAGGAGCCTCAGGCACCATGCAGAGACATTATTTTTGTGCTGGGTTTGTAAAATAAAATTTAAAAATATTAAAATTAAAAAGAAGTTGTAAAAGACATCTTTGGATATGACACTCTTTTGCTGGGATTCTCCTTGAAGGTCCCACACATAATCATTGGCTTTCTTTGTAAGATCAGTCAAGTTTACTCTCAGATAGGCTTCTAAATCCTTAACTCATGTTTAAGTCATTATTAAAGGAAGACTTGCTCACAGGCACAGATGAGGTATTGTCTTTTTCTCCTTAATTAAGATGCATAAAATGGGGCTGATTAACCCTGAAGGGGCAGAATAAAGTGATGCCCACACAGAAAAAAAATGTTTCAGTCTTCTGCCTTCCCAGCACCAGAACTGGGGCTCAGACAGCACCAAACTCTAAATCTTCTCATCTTGTGCTCACCCTTCCACATTCTGATAAACACAGAAGTCCTCCTGACCTAATAATGGACCTAAACACTGATATTTTTGCCACATTTGGCCCCAAAGTAACTTTCCTCTTAGGCCATTCCATCATTCCATGGTTTTACACTGTCTTCTAAGAGGAACATCTTTTCAAGCTCCAACCACACAGCACAGCAACTGGGAACTGCTGAATTCAAATTTATGACCTGCATGCAATAATTAAAATAAGTGGGTATAAGTCTGGCATGCTGGGAAGAGGCAGCCACACAGCTGTTAGTTATAAACTTTGTTTTTTTGTTTTAAAAAGGATGTTTCATGAGCCTCATCAGAAACATCCTTCACTCTTTCACACACAAAGGAATAAAATTTACACATTAGACACTCCCTTTTGTGATTTAACTCCTGCCCCACACAAAGCATTTGTGATCTCAAAGCTGCCAATGCAAACTTTTAAGAGAGCTGGCAGAGGGAAGCCTTGGATGGAACAAGTGGCAGAGACCCAGAACTCTCTGCACATCACTTCCCCAGCCCACAGCCGTGCCCAAGGCCAACACAAACCTTCTCCCAGCACAGCAGAGCACAGCTCCCACACTGCCAGCACTGCCCAGGCCATTAGCACAGTGTCCCCAAATTAGTGCTGCTAATTTGAGTGCATCTCAGCTGGGCAAGGAGCCTCTGCTCCTGGCAGGGAGGGTGGAGGTGCCACTGGGGTTCTGTGGCAGCCAGGATGGGATGGGATGGGATGGGAGCCTTATTCCAGTGACAGAACCATGAAATCATTTCATCTGGAAAAGCTCCCTAAGATCAAAGTCCACCATTAACCCAGCACTGCCAAGGCCACCGCTGAGGGCCACATCCACACACAAACTGCACCAGCTCCAGGGATGTTCTGGAGTATCCCAGTGCACTGTTACTCAAGGCTGGGAAGGAACCCAGAGGCTCCCCAGGCTGGTGGTGGGGAGAGCAGCCTGGTCCAGCAGGTCCCCAAGCAAGAGGTGACACCAGGGCAGCACTGAGCTCCCTCACACCTCCCTGAGCATCCTCCCACTGCCCACCCCACCCCAGCCAGGATGGAATTGTTGGAAACCAGGCAGGCACAGCCATAAATCAGGATTATCTGGAGCCACCATGGTTAACAGCAGTGCAGATTTACATGGGAAATTAAAGCCAGTGCCTCAGGGTTGAAGCACCAGAGTGAGAATTAAAAGAAGTTTAAAAAAAGAAGATGTGGGAACAAAATTATCTCTCACTTCCACTACAGGTCCCTGAAGGAGGTTCTTCTACCTTTCTATGTCTGTGATCAGGTGAAAACATTGGTGCAAAGCTCACAGAAATCTGTCCAGTTTGTGTCAACTTTTATATTCACAGCCTTAGTATTTCACAGTTGTGTAGGATGTCTTTGCACAGGTCCAACAGAGTAAGACACACAAAAAATAACTGGAGAAATCTCTGCTGATCACTCCCAGCCCCCAAAAAATACTGACCAAGAAATAAAATAAATCCACACACAAAAATGTGTTTTATACAACCATCCTGCTTGTGACCTTCCATGGTTATGTATTACAGCAAAGGCCTTTCCTGAAAAGGTTTAACAGAAGCTGCTAAACATGGCATGATAATTGTTCATCATGGGTCTCATAAGTGAAGGAAAAATATCTTTTACCTTGAACACTTCCATTGGAAGAGGAAAATTTGCTGCATCATTAAGGGATTTTTCCAGAGCGCATTTCCACTCAGTTATAGTCTTCAGAGAATAGATATCTAAAGGGATGACAATAACAGAAAGGAAAAGAAAAAAAAAAAAAAAACAACAAAACCAAGAGGTGACTGTTTGGAGATCAAACATTTTTGGAAGATTCAAGTTTTTAAGTCATATGAATGGACAGAACAAGTGAAATGAGCAGTGTGTGTACTCCAAGCTGTGCAGCATGGATAAATCCAACACAAAACGAACTAGCAGGGGCACACTGGAGGAAAATTGTGTTTTATATCCTGGAGTAAAACCCAGAAAAATTCACATCCTTCAACTGCTGCTGAAGAAACCAGAATTGTATTATCTCATTACTTGAAAATAGTGAAAAAAACTCTCCTTTGATTTTCATTTCTCAAAATACCTGATGTTTCTCAGTTTGAGGAGCCTCAGGTCTTCAGCCAATATTAGTTAGATTTGAACAAAACTAAAATTAGCATTACTGAGGCTCCTGTTCATTGGAAAGTGTTTGGGTTTGGGGTTTTATATTTTGAATTGCAGGGTTGGGGTGGGAGTAGAAGGAAATATTTCAGCTAAACCTCTGCCCAGACACATTTGTTGGTACCACACTCAAACCAGAGCATCACACCAGAGCAAAGATCTACACTGATGAATTTTCATCATTATACTTTTAGGCAACATCTTTGTGCAGCTTCACATTGCTTCCAGTGAGTTTCTTTACACAGGTTTAATATTATTAAATCATGATATTAACAAGCCCTTTATGGTTCAGTGCAGTGAAATGCCTATGAATCATTAAAGGGAACAATGTAGGAAACAATACTGTGATGAGGAACATTATATTGGATTTACTCCTGCCCTAGAAAACATATTGTTATCTTGCACATAACAAGTTATTGCAGAACATTCATATCAAGGCCTCAAAGAGAGAAGATAGGTAGATAGATTGCAACAATTATTAAAATGGAAATGAACATTTGCTCAATACTAAAGTCAAACCTCCATACAGAGTGAGCAGTGTGGAGCTTTTCTTTGGCCAGTCTGGCTTCCCACACTCACATCAAGGTTCAATTTGGCCCAATTTGCATTTAAATCCTGTACATCTAATAACCATATATATTTACTAGCTAGCAGAAGATTTACTGCTGTGTCTTGCAATGCTGAAGGTGGGAATAAAAAATATGTGTAAAAAAAAAGGAATTGGCAAGCACTGTTTCCACCTAGCACTGATGGTACAAGAGAATTTTATGCTCTGAACTCAACAGATTTAAGACCTTATCAAAACAGGATTTGCAGAATCACTCACTGAAGTGGATGTAGTTATACTTCCACTATATCAAATCTCACTACTTCAGAACAGACATCAAGGATATGCATATGAATTTAAACACATTTGAAGGGGAATGTTAACCTTTCAGGGCAGTATTTTTAATTCCTCAGCTGTCTGGTTATTAGTGAGAATACAGATTTCAAGTCTTTGTTTACAGCATGTGCAGCAGGCACAAGTGTTAGGAAGTGCATTCTTTAAATAACTGTTCATTATTTTATAGTTTTGTTGCCCCACTTCTCCTTCACTTGCAGGAACTCTGGTCAGTGAGAAGTGCAGGGAGGGGGACGACTCACCTTGTTTCTTTCTTGTTTGGTTTAATTTACAGGGGAATACTCAACTCAATATGACTTTGCCCCATGCTGCAGCCAGCCTGTTGTTTCTAGTCTGAGTTTAGAAGAACTTTGCCTGATGCTTCCCTGCTGGAAACAGACCCTCATTTTCTACTGTGATTGCGACGAAGCACAGGAAAGATGAAATCTGCATTCTGGACAACTCTGGCCAAGCTTTGGGCAACTTTGGCCAAAATCAATGAAAAAAAAAGCAGCAACTTCTCTGGGCAGTGTCAAGAACTTCAAGACACAAAGGCAACTCCAGTGGTTTCAAGGGCCAGCAAGGAATATCAGATGCACATTTAATTAGTGGCGTCTCGCTTACGCTGGCAAGCGAAGGGACTCTCAATTGCACAGTTAAAAGAGCATAAAGCATTTTATTTAAGTGCCAGGGCTGCAGGTAATTGAACAAAGTGTACTGTGTCAATTTGTATTAGGGTTCACAAGTAGTGAGCAATTAAAATGACTGGCAATTGGTCTTTAAATAGAAAGTAGCATAAAAGGAGATGATCTCGTCCTGCATAAACAGCTGAGCTCAGGCCATCAGTGGCTCTGTGTCAGCAGCCTGTGCCAATTTGCACGAGCAAGGAGGCTTATTCCAGACTCAGATATACATCTGAAGGGAAACATAAGCTATAACCCCCTTTGCTTCTGTTCAATGGGCTTGTGAGATGTACAGAGTCCATTTGGAGGAGACAGCTGGGATGCTGTTTGATACAATCACTGGATAGTCTGGGTTGGAAGGGACCTTAGAGATCATCTCAGTTCCAAGCCCCAAAGGACCCTCTTGCACATTATGTGGGTGTTAGGATGTGGGTGGCTTCAGGAAAGAGACCCCTCCATCCAAAATATTGTTTGGGTCCATGGGATCTCCTTTATCTGAGACTCTCCTGAAAGACTGACCTGGAAGTGAAACCTGTCAGGTGCCAGAGGTGGAACAACAGGGAAAAGTCACACCCCAGACACAGAGGGAAACAAAGCTCAGGGTGGATATGCAGCACTCAAGTTGAGGGCAGGCAAAGCAGTGCCACAAGGTGCAGAAGTGATGGATAAAACCACCCCTGTTTGGTAGCAAGGGGACACAGCCTGATTTGGGAGCAGCTGATGTCCTCAGCATCTCTTCAGAGGAGATTCATAACAGCCCTGATACACAGTCTAAGGCTGTTACCTTCATCAATCAAGGAGTCACATTAACTGGCTTCAGATGTCCAAAATTTAGACAATCAGGTGTGTGTTCTCTGGTTTTAATCCCTGAGTGTGAAAACACCAGGCAATAAAGATGTCATTTCATCTTACCAAGGTTAGTCATGTCTTAGGCACCTCCTTTTTCCCCACTCACCATAAAGAGAAACCAATTTCTCATGCAGAACTGTCTTTTGATGCCTGCACTATGAATCTAACCCCTGATGTGTAAAAAACAAAGTACTGCCCACACAATCTCTCCTTCCTAAGAAGGTCCACACCAGGTCTTTCACACAACAGGGCTCTTTACAGTCCAAATGCTCTTCCCTAAAGAAGTCACTAGGAAGGGGGTAAGAAACCCTGGCACAGTCTCCAGGCCTCAGATCTTTAGGAAACTGCATCCTTTGGCAGTCTGTAGTTGATCTCTGATTTTCTTTAGAGCTCTCTGCTGCCAGCTTCTCGTCCTCACAACTCACTACTGCTTCCCTGACTGCTCCAAGATTCCTCCAGCAGAGAATTTAATTTGAAACAGGTCCTGTAAGACCAGCCACTTGGGGTTTTTTCTGTCTTCTTCCTCTGAGTTAATGTCTCAGAGACTTTATTAATTCATTGTGCCTCATGGACACACTGGATGGTTGGACAAGAAGATCTGGAAGGTTTTTTCCAGCCTTAATGATCCTGTGACTCCACATGAGGTGGACATCAATGATCAGGAGTGGAACAAGCAGCATTCTTGCCTCCAGAAACTCCTCAGATTTCCACTCCTGACTGGCTGCTCCCTGACAGCTGGGTCAGAAGAGGGGATCAATGAAAGACCCTGGAAGCAGTGACCAGGAGAGGATCTGGGCAAAACCAGAAGAGTTCAGACCTGAAGGGTTTTTTCTCAGCAAACTCCTACAAGGCTCAACTTCGGGAGATGTAAAGTGATGAAGACCTATTTAAATCAATGTAAGTCAGGAAGAAGATCTGGGCATTGAATCCATTTATAACAATGCTGACTAAAAAGTGAGTGACTAGAGAAATGCAAAGGAGAGGAAACAGGTATCAGATGTGAAGAGCTAGGAAGAAGAGATAGGAATTTTAAAAGTTAAATCAAGGAGAGGGAAGAAGAAAAGTAAACAACTTCAGCAAATAAAGAGTCCAGTATGAAGCTTAGAGACAAGAAAGCAAAAAAATGAAAAGGCTTGAGGGGTGGGGAATGCACAGAGAAGGATTTACAATTGGATAAAAGAAGGAAAGAGTAAAAAGCAAATGGAATGAACAAAGAGGAAGCACAAATCTCCTTTGGGCCAATCACCAAACCTATAGAGGCCAAGAGGGTTCAGAGATGGTCAATGAAGAAGTTGTCTCTTTGTAATACAAAGAGTCTGTAAAATAACAGAGTGGGTGATATTTGTGCTCTCCAGCATTCACATCTGATTTAGAAGTGATGGGGAACATTGATTCCTAACTATCAGTGAAGAAAAACATTCATTTCCAAAAAGCACTCGAGACCCAAGTCCCAGAACACGAGAATTGAACCTATCAGGGTAAACTCTCCTCATCAGGTGTGAGGGACAGAAGTCACATCAGAAACACCTTCCCAAAGGAGGGGAATTCAATACTCATGGAAGAACTTCACCCACAGCACAAAGAAAATGAGGCACAGACCTGGACACATTGTTAACCTACACAGGAAAAGGTGGATCAATCTGTGATCCCAGCCTGGCTTAACTGCAGTCCCAATCCCTCTGCACTCAAGCTGGTCTGAACACTAAATTCAGCCCTAAAGAGCTTCTTCTCCAAGCTGAAATCCCCTGGTGTTTCCTATGGTCTGACAGACTTGCCAAGACTTCAACTGAATTTATCTAATAAACAACACACTTCACCTGACCCACCCTGAACCCAAATTAGACGGATCCCACCTCCCATTTTGCCACAGCCAGAAACTACTGAGGAAGCAATGTGAACGCTGGAGAAGGACACACAGGCTCAAAACATCAGTGGCAAGGGAGACAACAATCCAAGGAGGTTCTTTACCTGCAGGTGGGTCCATTCTGTATTTATTCTCTTGACACCAACCGACTGGTCGAAGTCTGCAATCCAAGTAAAACAACCACTGGTCATAGGATTCAGTCTCCTCCAATCCCACATAGCGAAGGCGTAATCTTCCTCCAACATTTTCAACCACACTAACTATCCAGTACTGAAAGGGATTCTGGGAATCCTGCAGCTCTATTAAGGAATCAACTGTAATGAGGTCTACAGGGTTTTTTCCTCGCAGAGGCTGTTTGAATAGAAGCAAAACTCCTTATTTTAAACTTTATTTGAAGACTTCTCAAGGAAACAGATGACAGCAGAAGATTATTTTTGTTTTTCACACCATCATCCAAGCGATCAGCAAACAGTCTGTTCTTCTTCTATTTTACCCAATGTCTTCCAAGTGCAAATTCAGAAGTAAAACAGAAAACAACAGTTGTGCTAATTTCTCAACCGACATCAACAACAACAACAAAAAAAAAGAATAATAAAAGGTGGAACAGCTCATAAGGCACATCCACTTAGAACCCTCCTGAACTACTCAAAGCCCAGTTATACTGGAGGATTTCAAACCAAATTCTCATTGACTGCAGCTGGCAAGAACCAATCACAGGACTGGACCCAAATATTTACCTAAAAGGTGAGTACTTTGTGCATGACCCAAAAATTGCACTCTGGGTACTATCTCTTCCACCAGAGGCTTTGTGCCATTCCCACAGGCGTGGAGAGCAAATTATCCCCCCCAGCCATGGATGCAGGACTTTGTGGGGGTTATTCCAAAGCTCAGAGCCAACAGCAGGTTTAGATCCAAGCCCAAGGCACACAGGATTTGTTGGGTCAAGCCTCCATGCCCAAGAAATCCCAGTAACTGAGGTTATTTGCTTCCAGGTGGTTATTTTATGGGACCCCAGCTCTGCAGCCTTTTACACACACGTGTAACTTTCCACCTGCAAGCACAGGCATTAAAAATCCATGGGATGTTCTGCAGAACGACCCCTCTGGGGCTCAGTGTTTCTGTTTTGTGACTGTGAGCATCTCTGTGTTCTCAAACTTTAACATAATGGTTAGATTTCTTATTTTTTATTAAACACAACTTCAAGTTCTTATGCAATGTCTCGATTCTGGGGTTAAGAGAAGCATTAAAATGACCCCAAGACTTGGAAGTATTGGTCCCCAAAGGAGATGCTAAGCAAAGGCAAAATACATTAAAAACAAAGACTTCTTTTTTTTTCCTGTGTGTTTTTCCCACTTTTACTTAATTAAACCATATAAACATCTCACATTACTTTTTATAATATTAATTCTGTAAATCAAGAGTCAGTCCAGGATGGTTCTTTCTAACAGTGGCAACAAAACAAAATAAGGAGAAACCCTTATTTTTCACAAAGTTCTTTTTCCTACTGAATATTAAAAATATTCAAATTTTGAGATGCAACTGATTTTCATACATCTCTTTTAATCCAAAGAGCAGGCAAGAGAATGAGAATATGGTAAAAAATTGCAATTAAAATTAACTAAAAGCTTATCACATGTACAATTTTAAACAGCTTTATGATTAATAGATATTGCTCAGGACAATATATTTGCCACAATAAGCTACTTTTCTACAGTACAAGCTGCAAGCATCTGTATAATCTCTTCAAATATTATTTCATGGCAAAATGCAGTGTCAGAATTTAATAATACAACAGAAATCCACTTTAATGTGGATTTTCCCCCCTCTCATACAACTCCTTCATTGCAACAAAATATTCTTTAATATGAAACGATGGTGTAATGATTTAACTTATTATAATAAATCCCTGGCTGTATCAAAGTGAATATTGCTTCTCTGATTTGTGTGCTAAATTTTAAGCCAATGGGCTGTCACTTACCCCCTGAGAACTGAATGGCTAGGATTAATAATCAGCTTGCATGAAATATTAACATTTACCATAATGCAAAAACCCTTCACATGCATAGCTGGCATGTAAAAAAAAAAGATTTAAAAAGTAGCACTACATATTGATTTAACAGTCTAACAACAATCTGCAGCACTCACGAACAGCAAATCTGTCAACAGGGGCCAACATACATTGCATGACACAGACAGCACATAAAACACCAGAAAAGAGGGTCAGAAACTGTTTCAAGCCAACACAATGTTTTCTGTCTCTGCTTTTCTGCCTGGGGCTGCCTCTCCTCCCTGCCTGCAGAAAGGAGAGGTTTGGCACACACCAGAGAAGGGGGTTAGACACCATCAGATTTCTGCATATGTCACCTGGGAGGGGTCCAGGAATGGGGATGCAGCAGGCCTGAGGAGTTGGATTATTTGGGGTCTGCTAAGGCTGTTCATCCCTCAGGCTGGGGGGAAAAAAAACCCCTTAATGGTACACTAATAATTCTCCCTGCCAGGCCACTTCCACTGCATGGGCACGTGGAAAGAGGATGCAGCTGTGGCTGGTGGAGGTAACCAGAGACAAAATGATCAAAAGCACTGCTGAACACTGGCTTCCCACAGGCCAAGATGAGCCCTTTCACAAAGTAAACTCCTGCATGCCCTTGCTCTCAGCCTAAAATAGGGATAAAAAGAGGGATAAAGAATGAGGGGCTCCTGCAGGACCCTCTGTCTCCTCTCCAAATGCCCCCACAACATCCACATGGGAGCAGGGCAGGCCCTGATGGAAAAGTTGCCCGTGGTTTCAAGGTGAAGCTGTGGGATTTTTATCCAGGACCTCAAGGCACACTGAGGCAGTCCCAGGTGCCAGTCTCCCTGTGGATTTGACTGGGCTCTTGGGCAATGGGTGCACCTAAAAATTGACCCTTCTGAGGCCACTTCACTGCAACAACTTCCCTGCTAAATGTGACTGCTGGATTTAGGTGGAGGGAATGTCCTTGAGGGAGCACTTTCCATGTAAAGATAAACCTGACAGTGCTCCCCATCAACCTCCCAGACCCCCTCTCCAACCTGTGCCACAGAATCACAGAATGGTTTGGCTTGGAAGGGACCTTAAAGATCATCCAGTTCCAACCCCATGGACAGGGACACCTCTCACTATTCCAGGTTGCTCCAAGCCCCATCCAACCTGGCCTTGAACACTTCCAGGGATGGGGCAGGGATGAACTGGCAGCTCAGGTCATCAGTTTGATGGATCTAAAGGGGCACTGAAGGGCTGAGTTCTCCTTCCTATGGATCCCCTCCATGCTGGCTTTCCCCACCCAGCCTTTTTGAGCACCCAACTTTCTGAAGAATTAAAAAGCAAAACAAATCCCCCGTCACTGGGTCAGAAGCAGAGCCAGCAGAGTCCAGGCATTGCTGCCCCAGGTTTTGGGGCAGGGCTGGGTCAGGCCCCAGGGCTGGCACACAGACATGGCAAGCACACAGCCCTGCACACAGGAGGAAGAGAGGAACTGCAATCTAATACATACACCTTCCAGCAAATTCGCAGGGGCCGTCCTGGCTCCGGTCAGATCCTGGATGAGAAACTCTGTCCAGTCCATGTATTTCTCCTTGATTGCTGGGAAGGGGAGGGAAGAAAAGAAATGCTTAGCACAGCAGACTGCATTGACTTGCCACGTGTGTATCACACAATGCATTTGGTGTATTTATTAAGAAGAAATTCTTCATTATTAGAGAGGTGAGGCCCTGGCACTGGGTGCTCAGAGAAGCTGTGGCTGCCCCATCCCTGGAAGTGTCCAGGGCCAGGCTGGACAGGGCTTGGAGCAACCTGGGACAGTGAAAAGTGTCCCTGCCCATGGCAGGAGGGCTGGAAAAGATGATCTTTAAATCCCTTCCAACCCAAATCATCCCATGATTCTGTGATTTTAGAAACATCTCCTCGAGGTTTAGCAGCTCTAAAGTTTTGGATGGAGCTGCAACTCAAACCAGGAGAAAAGCTGGTTTGTTGTCCAGCTCTTTGGGCAACCTGTGCACAGAGTTAAATCCCAAAAAAAAGGTGTTGCTCTAGTGTAGCCACTGACATTGATTTATTTATCATCACCATCTCTCCCATTCAGAACTGGCCACTGCTCGTGTAACCACTCGTTTCCTGCTTATCACCTAGGCTCAGATGTGACTTATAAAGTCTCTTTGTATGTTCACTAATGACCTCTGGGAAAAAAAGAAGCTGTGCAAACTTTCAATTCCTTGACAGGAGAGCAGAAATTCCAGGTGCTTTCCCAACAAAGTAGAAAAATCAACCCTGAAAACACCATATATCAACTGCTGAGTCAATACACTAGCAAGAAGAAACACTTAAAGAATCTTTCCTTTATCAAGAACTTCTGTATTATTTAGAAAAACCTGAATAATTTCTGACATAAACACTGTAAACCTGTGTTACTTCAGGATGTGGATCCAGACAGTTTTATAAGCTTTGAACTGAAATATATTAATTTTGCCTCTAGGATTCACATTCCAGGTCAGTTCTGGTTGAAGTCAGTGGGCACATAAAGGCAGTAATTCACCAAATCTCAGCTTCAGAAATGCCTCTTCAAATGCATTGTGCATTTGCAATCAGAAATGCAGAAATCAGATTTTAATTCCACCTGCCTGTAAATGGGAATTAAATTACAACTCACACTTTGTTTTCTCCCCAAAATCTTACTTATATGTGAGAGAATCGTCAGGAATGCAGTTACATTGCTAACTTTAACACCTATAGAAGGGAAAAATCACAAGCATTTGAAAATTTAAATACTTTCTTGGAATAAACAACTAAATATGTTGTTTTTAAAGACCATTAGCCGTGGTAATCCATAGGACTGGGCATGGAGAAAGACAAAGGCCATACCCAGTGCACTTTACCTCAACCTCATTTCTGAGTTGTGCTCCTTCCCCAAAAGCCAGTTCTCCCAGCTTGAGTCATACATCCACTTTACAGATCTAAATGACCTTAAAAGTGCACTTCAATTTATTTAAAATTATCAAACCTTGCAGTGCTGGACTTGAGCCTCCATAAAATAACACCTGAGCTTGCCTGGAACCATTCTAAGTCTTTTGCAGCACTGATTTTACATGATTTCCAGAAGATTTATGACTTTTGCATTATTTAAGATGAAAGAACAGCCCGAGAAGAAATGGTTTAGATATGACACTTTCAACACTCCTGCTGTGTACACCTCATCAGTTCCTGTCCACCTACATCAGGATAAAGAAAACAAGCTGAATTTTGGCATCTAGGAGGGGATAGTAACTGGTAATGAATGAGGCTGGAGCCCCTCTAGCTCAGACTTCTGCCTCTCCCTGAGAACAGCACTGGGTGCAGCACAGAAAGGTGCAAGTTGAACTCGATTTTGGCTCATTCCCACAAAGTTGTCAGCCAAATTCTGAATGCCAGAGCTTCACTACCAAGGAATGACAAATGTGATAAAAAGCCCACAGTTTGAACTTTCAAAGCTGGCAGGAGTGGGGGGGGAGGATGGGGGGAGAATAAGATTTTCAGAGTTGACAACAGATTAACAGATTTCGGGGGCTTCCACTTCCAGATGCCCAATTGGAGATGTGGTAACAGTGCCTGATTCACAGATCTGGCTGTCTGTCAGTCAGTCTCCCTTCCAGTGCCTTGAAGAGAGAGAAAAAAAAATCTCTTTTCCTTTTTAAAACACTTGCACCTCACAGTTTGACATCTAAATAAAGCGATGCCTCTCTCCACATTCAAATCTGGATTAGAGGCTTCTGAAGTCCAAAAGTGCCAAGGTGACCTCTGTTTTCAGATCAGACTCAGCTGAAAAAAAAAAGAGCTATTCTCAGTTTCTAGGTCATTTCAGGACCATCCTTCCCATACAAATCTAATTCCTAGGGTTTTCCTTCATTTTATTGTTCTTTTGTGGCATAGATAAAACAACTCTGAAAACCTCTGAGAGACAATAAATTGCACTGGAAGTTGTAGAAACAGGGATTTGTACCTTCCTCTATGCCTAAAGAGCACAATCAGCCTTCTCAGTTCTACAATTCAAGTCACCACAATGCAAATATTAATTTTTAGTAGTAATGAAGTGAATCTGAACGATCACAACATCTGAAAAAGCCTTTGAGGACCAAGCAAAATGTTAAACAAATATATTCAAACTAAGGAAAATCTGCTGGGTAAATGAGAACAGCCATCAGTGCAATGCAGGGGTGTCCAACCTGAGCATCCCTCTCCAGAAATGCTCCTCTGGCATATCAGACTCAGCACCTGGGGACTGAAGCAGGGAACTTTCAATCATTATTTCCCATTTTCCCTCGTCACCTACAGGAAAAGGCTCTACTGAACCTCTCCTACTGCAGACAGGCTGGAAGAACTCTGCTTTCTTCTGCAGCTGGCTGGCCAGCTGGTGGGAAGGGGAGGTGGCCAGGATAAAGAATCCTGCTCCATGGCCACCTAAATTCCACTATCACTCCTGTTTTCAAAACATTTTCTCCCGCCTTAAATAAATTCAGTGAGTCAGGAATGGTCCATGAACTCCAGATAGCTTTCTTCACCTTTCAACAGATCCATTTTCCCAAAAGACCCCTGTGAACTTGCCCAGCAGCTCTGCTCCAAACTGAGTTCATTCAGGGCTAACAGCACACAGGGAAATCCATCTGAATCCACACCACCACAGGGAGAGCTGAGAGAGATCCCACATTTTCCTCCCCAATTCCTGAGGAGCAGGAATGAGATGGGCTGGTGAAGGCTGAGCCACTCCTAAGAGTGAAATTATTCACACCTGCAAAAGTAAAAACCAGGTCCCTGCAGGTCCTTCCACAAAAAAATACTTATTTCAGAGAGCACCTTCAAGTCTGGCAAATATTACAGTGAATTCTTAAATGAGAAAGAAAAAGGACCTTTGCACAGGTTATAAAACTGAGCTGCCCTTCCAGAGGGCTGAACTCCACCAAAAAAAGGATCATCTCCAACATCCCTCAAATTCTTCCCACTTTTCTCTACTCAGTTCCCCTTTCCCACAACCTCTCTGACTCCCA
>VZRX01010481.1:98459-127769 GCA_013398075.1 Notiomystis cincta
CTCCTCTCTCCCCTTCTGACCCACTGCATCTCCTCACTTTTACTCCCTGGTCTCATTTTCCCAAGCTGTGTCTTCAGACTCCATGGTTGGACCTGGCACCAGCTGAGGAGCAGGGGCTGCTGCCAGCTGGTCCCTGCCTGATGTGCAAAGTACCACCAGAATTTATCACTGGACACCAGGATTTCCCCACCAGCTGCTCAAGCCCAGCCCTCTCCCCTTGCTGCACCACGAAAACCATTCCAAGAGCAGCTGGAAATGCTGGAGCAGTGCACACCCTGTCCCCTCCAACCCCACTGAGCCAGGACTGCAGCTTCACTCCCTGCAACCCTGTAAATCTCTGTGCCCTGCCTCAGCCTCAGCACATAATGGGTTCAGATTTATCTGCCTCTCTAGAGAAATAAGAGATTAAAAGCACATTCACAGTCCCACGACAGCACTCCATTCAAGGAATATGAGATACTATTATCACATTAGCAACTCTTGGGATTTTAGCTAGTTTTCTAGTAGTTGCTGTTTTTCTGAGAGCCACTCCTCTCAGGTCATAGGTTTACATGGAAATTCTCATTTTCCTTTTATTTCTTCATTAACAGGACACTGAAAAGTACAGGAAAAACCTTGAAATCTGAAAGACCGACGAGACAATGGAAAGAACATCGTTTGTTTTTTACTTTTCATGCCTTTTTTTTTTCCCCCCCAAGGCACCCACTTGATTGACAAGAACAAGACTCAGGGATCTGAACTGCTACATTTGGCAAAATAAAGGAATGGTAGCATAAATAACTTACAGGCATAGAGCACCTAAAAATAAGCTACTCCTTGGAAACACCTCAACATGCCCCATGGATACATGTGCCCAACAAGCAATAATATCTAATTATGCTCATTTTTTGTCCAAATCTAAAAAAAATACCCAACAAAACACTCTTCATGTTGGGTTTCTTTTTTTTTTTTAATAACCCAGGTTCACCAGCAACCTGTCGACACCTCTACTGGAGAATCCCCACTGGAACCCATCAACCTCTAAACAGCAGAGTTTTAATTTTCTCCTATGTGAAGAACAGCTTCTTAAACAGCTTTATAAAATGGTTTAAGATCTTTTGGATTAATCTGCTAAGTGACAACACTCTCAGTGTGGAAACTATTTTTATCATTAAAAATTTAACTCTTTCCTAGGACTGGAATGAACAAAAATAGTTAACAGGGGGAATTATAGCTGGGCAGAACCCAGGCAATTCTTCTCACTCCATTATGAAATAAACTAAAATACCAGGATCTCATTAGAAGATTAATTTTCTAAGCAAATAATTCAGGATGTTCAAAATTTAATATAGATATACAAATTAGATACACATACATATATTAAATACAAAAATTAGATAAACATTTAAGATACATTAAAGTAAAGCTGCTGGTGCCAGAAAGAGATGCTCAGAGCCTGGAAAAGGATCACAGATCAGGAAGAGAACACCTAAAGGGCAACATAAGGGAATTCCAGCCACTCCATCCAGCAGGGATCTGCTATGGGTCACCCAGCCAGGAAAATTAAAGCTAGACAGGGCTTGGAGCAAGCTGGTCTAGTGGGAGGTGTCCCTGCCCATGGCAAGGAGGTGGAAAAAGATGATGTTTAAGGTCCCTTCCAACCCAAACCATTCTGTGACTGTGATAAGATAAGCAGTTTTTTAAAAGCTAAACAGCATATTGCAAAACTATAGAAAGCTTACAATATTGACATTTTCTTTTAATTTTAAAGTTGTCACACATTCAATGCAATATTTATAAGTTACAAAAATATTAACATATAAATGTTGCAACTATGTTATAAAGGTCTAAATGATGGAGTTGAAATGAGATGTCTTTATATAAAAATAACATAGAATGCTAAAACAATTTGTTTAGACTTCACCCATCAAAACAATTTGTCAAAACTGACATGTTCTCACAAAATATTTCCATTTTGATAAAACAGCATTTTGACAGGAAACGGTTGAGTCCCCACATTTTCATTCCTCTTGCTGAACTATTTACATCCTTGGGAACCAGACTGGATGTGAAAACAGGATGGGGCTTGAGTGCTGTCCCTAAGCAAAAGGCTCAGGCTGCTTCTGAAGCCTCCCCAAGACCTTCAGGGCTGGGAACACACTCCACTGCATACCCTACAAAGCTGCCCCCCATTAAGTATTTCCAAAATAAAATAAATAAATAAAAAAACATTTAAAATAAATCTACTCAGTGCTCTAATGGCATTTTTTAATAAAAATGACTGTTTGCTTTGAATTCTTTTGTGGGCTCCCTGTGAAAAAGCCAAATGGGGCTAAAGACATCTTCAAACAAATTTCTTACTTAAAACTTCAAACACTCTTCTGTTCTCACAGCAGCAAAGTTCTGTGGTTTGAACTGGATCACAAAATAATGCAAATTCAGTCCAGAAAAGAAAAGAAAGTGAGCTGAAAAGAAAATCAAGAGCTGTTGATCTGATTTCCTTGTGGTGCAGCCACAAATATCATGAGACCCCAACTTCAGAGCTCAGGCATTGTCTTAAATATTAAGTGTTCAAGGAAAATATTACATAGAGAGGAATTCCACGGAAACCAGAAGTCATAAGCAACTTTTCCATCAAAGAATACAGGTGCTCAGAAGACACTTCTGCACCAGCAGCACTCTGTGGTCCCATCCATGTGAATTTACAACAGGCTAATGAACAAATGCTGGAAGGAAGAGTGATGTCTCTAGGAGAATGTGTAGCTCTTGTATTCTCTCAGTAAATGATCCTTTCAGCTGTTGATTGATCTGCCTGCTCTTACAGCTCTTAATTATCTCACTTTTTAAACAAATAAAACTGAGCAAGTGCAAACTTCAAATTAATGTTTGGTCCATATGAGCTACTTAAATCTAATCACAATATTCTGCATGCTTTTTTAACTGTCTTCCAAATATTTGGTGCATTTTCTTCAGGCTACCCAAACCACCCTGATCTCATTTGTAAGAGAAGATTATGCTGCAATTTTTTATGGTCTTGACCCAAGAAAGGGCCAACACACAGACTTTAATTCTTGCATGCCCAACTCTGCATGAAAAAGCACTCATTGATTAGAAAAAGTAGAGAGGAAGAAAGAACCAGAAAAAGGCTTGAACACATGATTTAGGTTCTCACCTGAACAACTCCCTTACAGTTTTTTTTCTATTCAACTACACTGAATTTCAGAACAATGCAACTTTTATCCTTCCTGCTGCCATTCAGGGCTTCCAGAAATGATCTCCTTATATCCTCTGGGTCAGAACAGGCAGGTTCATGTGCAAAAAGCTGCCTCACAGGACACTTCACTTCCTAACATCCTCTGAGCCCTTTGCAGACATGCACACCATTCCCCTCAGGTTTCCCCAGTCCTTAATTAACTGCTATCTTTTTAACAATAAAAAAGGCAGCAGGTGGTTTGGGAGTTGCTTTTTCATTTCTTGAAGCTTGTCCTGGCTAGGAGCTCCAAGCCAGCTGCAGGAGCTATGGGTGGAAGAGGTGAGTGCTGTGGGAGAAAACCATCAGTGTGTGTACACTGGGTGAGTGGATGCTATTATACTGTTTTTTTGTGGGGGGTTTTTTTCTGAATTATGCAAAATCTTGTAAAATCCCCCCACTGCAGCTCAGGAAGGTGAACAAAACACTTTGTCCTGGCAGGAGGGTCACCACCAATACTGAGGCAGTAGGATGTGCTGTCTTCACCCCAAAAAAACCAGACACACTCTTCTGACACCCCACTGCTGTGGCTTTTTCTGCTCCCAAGTCAAACTGCCCCAGATGAGAAGAGAAATTTGCCTCACAGATCCCAGCAGCAAAGTGTGCCACAAACCCAGATCAGCCTGCCCTGACTCCCTGGGCACAACAGCCTCAGGTACCACCCAGCAGTAAATTATCTACTCAGAAGTACTGGGATTAATTACCTCCCTTCAGTCAAAGTCAATACCTGGCTTGTTCTGAAGTACTTAAAATAAAATACAAAAAAAAAAGAGGGTAAAAAGGAGAGGTGCTGACAATGGGAAAGGGCTCTGGTCTGTCTTGGTGGCATTACTTATCAATTGCAATCAGGTTACACAGATAAGGAACAGCAGCAAATTCATCAGCTCCACCTGCAGCTGTCACAGCCCTTTGCTTTGGGACTTGACCCCAGCACCACCCAGCCTGGATCCCCCTGGCACAGCACTGCTCTCCCCTGGGGTCTGGGAATGGGGGCAGAGAGGTCCAGGTGGGACATGGCAAGAGGACAGGGAATTAATCTCTTCCCACCCTTCACCTTGCAAGGATGCAAACAATTCATTCACTTGGTCTCTCAGCAAAACCCAAAGGCACTGTGGCCATCCAGCCTCAACAGGGTGGAATTCCAGGATGGAGCATTCCCCTGTTTAGAGCCTTTACCAAATATTTACAGCCCAGGTTAATGGTTGGGCTCAATGACCTCAGAGGTTTTTTCCAACCCAAATGATTCTAAGATTATTTATTTATTTTTAAGGTGCTTTTCCACTGATTTCACCTGGAACACAATTCTGCAATGCTGTCACCTAGACTAGGTACCAAAACCCACCCTCATTAACACCACCACAAATTGGGAAGGGAATGCAAAAATATCTTCTGGACACAACCATTTCAAAGTGGGTCAGTCATCTGCTCTCTTGTACCTGCAGGCATGAATGAAGGCTGATTATTCTGATTTTTCTATAAAATCCAATGTGGTTTCAAAGAGCTGGTTTTAGCCTCAGTTACCTTTGTGATAAATTAGGAAAAAACCTGAGGCATAACTACAGAGTGTTTCACCCAAAGCAGATGGTTTGTGTGGTTTGTGCTCCTCCAGAATTTCTTACCTGAACAGAAACTGCACAACTCTTTAAACACAGCAACAACACTGCTCTCTGCCCCATCCAACTCTAGGTACAAGGTAACTGAATTTCACTGTTGTCAACAACAGCCTTAGAAACAAATCAGGATTGGCTGACTGAAATGATCTTGGATGTGTACATGGAGCTCCTGAAAGGCATTTCTGAGAGCCAGGCAAAGCCTGGGTTTTGAAAGCCCTGCACACATCACATAACCATAGGGGTTCCCCCATCATTAGTATCAATGTCCATTAGGGTGATGGCTCACTGTGAAAATGAGCATCCAAACTCTGCAGCTCCTGGCACTTAACCCCAAGCCTCCACACACATTCCCTGATTATTTTTTCCTTCTGTGTGCATTAAGCACCGTGCCCAGGGCTCAGAAGAGATGGATCATGAGCACTGAGAGCTCCAGCTCCCAATCTTCAGACCCAGGAGTCTTAATGAAGGCCTTGGCAAATCAGCAGTTAGGGAGCATTCAGGGGAAAGAGGCAGGACCTGGTATTGTGATTGTAATTTCTACATCAATTTTTATCCTATAGAGATAAAAAAATAATAACAATAAAATTGTGAGAGTGCTGCTATCCAGAGAAAATTCAGCATCTTAACCAAAGTACTCAGAAGCAAAACCAGATCACAGAGCTCAGAGTGTGACTGCAGGAGGTGGTTATGAATTCACCCATATGAGACACAAGGACCAGATTCTCTGCACAAAACTGCACTTAGCAGGCATTTGCATGGTCATTTCCAAACTGTAGCCCCTCTGGGTGAAAACCAAAAAAGTATTTAGCCATCTTCACAGGTAAAGAGATTTGCTGCTGCAGGTAGACAGAAATGCACAGAAAAATGTAACAAAAATTGTAAAATCCCAATTTAGAAGTTTTGAAAGCCATGGGGGAGGATGTTTGTGCTGCTTGCCCAGCCATCAACCCTGGTAAAGCCTTCCTGTAGCACTTCACAGCTCCTTGTGTACCAGCATCACACCATGAAAGTAGAAAGAGGAAAAAAGAATGTCTACAAAGCAAAATGTCAAATTCCTAGATAAATCCCCATCCAAGTCAGAATTCCTCATCACAGCCAGGACTACTGCAAGGCAGCCACCAGCTTGGTTCAGACCTGAGGATCAGTGGGCAGCACTAGGCACACACTGGCCCCTGCCAACAGTGGGTCTGAACTGGGGTCTTTCACACAGAATTTCATTTTCCCAGGCATCACTGATGCCACACAGTGGGAGAAGGAAAATCTGGAGGTTTCCTGAACACCAAACATCCTCCCTTTGACTTGACTTGGCAATGGACACAAGAGGCAGCTCCATGCTCTGTGTCCTCACAGACCAGCCCCAAATAGATTTTGTGGCATAACAACACCTAAAATTTATGGGCCATTGCATCCAGGGATGTCACTGCAGTGTAAATATCCTGCCCAGGGCTCTGACCTCACACCTCCAAACTCCATCCAATTATCCCCCACACCAAGGGCCTTTTCTCACTCCCAAACCCTGAGGTTGCTTTCTGAAGGATATTCTTTGGAGACAGCTCTGTAAAACCCAACAAATTTACAGCAGCACAATGTTCTTACATAAAGCATAAACCAGTTCACTGCACAATGATGGTTTTTTCCCTGGTAGTGCCAACAGTCTACAGCAAATATCCACAATGAATAAAAGCATCAAAACAGAGAAGACAAATAGAGGGATGTGATGTCCAAGAACTCCATTCTGATTTGGGGCTGGGATTTTTTGTTTGTTTGCTTTTTTCATTATTTTCTGTATCCTACAGAAAGAGGAGAATGAGAGGATGATGCTTACAAGTTTATTGTATGCATTATATTGTTTAGTACACAACAGAAGAAACAACAACTAAAAATTAAAAAAAAGGACCCAAGTTTTGGTTAATGCTTAAAATTGTTGTTTTTTTTTTTTTTAAATCATAGAATGGTCTGGATTGGAAGGGACCTTAAAGATCCTCTTGTTCCAGCCCTGTGCTGTGGGCAGGGACACCTTCCACTAGACAGGGTGGCTCAAAGCCCCACCCAGCCTGATCCTGAACACTTCCAGGGATGAGGCAGCCACAACTTCTCTGGGTGGTGTGCTCCAAATTTTTTCCAAATATTTTTTCCCCACTAGCAGCTATTTTAAAAGTAAAAAGCAATCCATTAGCAGTTTCAGCCTGACACCCCCAACACCAAGATGCATTTCAGAGGCAAGAGGAAAAGGGATTCTTTGCTGGAAAACTCTGTCAGGACTCGGGGGGGAGCTGACTCCACCACGACTCCAACTTCTGACACCACATGAAGCAGCAACAGACGTTTTCCAAAAAAACATCAGACTCATTTCACCATTTTCAGTGCGTTCTGTAATTAATCACATTTGTATTGCCAGCTCCTAATGACTGAATCCCGTTTAATCACCCTGGAGCCTCTTGGCTGAGTGATGTGAGCACCACAAATCAGAACCTAGAGGGCCTGATGAACATTCATCATGCATCCTTCCCAAAATTAATGGTACAGTCGAAGCACAGCCAGGCCCCATGAGGTGCTTAACATCCTATGCACAAAATGTAAATTCATAATCATCATCACAACACCATCAAAGAAATACTCCATCAAGGCTCATTTTGTGCTTGCTAAACATGTGTTTTCTTCACTTGGAAACAGAAAAGGGGCTTGAACTATAAATCCCAGGATCAAAAACATCTCCCGAACTTTGAAGAGTTTAAATCTGAATCAGAGATCAACGAGGAACATTATGCAAGGCAACATCTGAAATGAGAATAACAATGTGCTACAGGACCTGAAAAGGGAGAAGCTTTTCCACAGTGCTCTCAATTTCCTTTGAATTGTAAAGCTTTAGCTTCTTCATCAACCTGGGATATTCTGACTGGAGATGATGATGCTCCAGTGAACTCAAATGCCTTCACTACTAAATCAAATATTAGTGCAGACCCAGGGTTCATTCAACTGGTTTGTGAGCCCCCAGTACCATCTTCTTCCTCTAAGTTTTTCTGGCTTCTTTCTTCCTAAATAAATTTAGATGTTCTACAGGAGAGGCCTTCCCAACAGATCCACCTGCTGATATCCAGGCTGAAAAGGTCAAGGGCAACAGCAGAACGGCTCAAAGCAAAGCAGGAATCTATGGAACAGGTAATTTCATCAGTCAAAATACTCAGGGTGTAGATGCCTCACACGGGCAGGGACTCTTCAGTGACCTTCCCAGAGTTGTTTGGCACAGGAGAATTGCAGGATTTCCCCTTCTTCAGGTTGTGTACTCATCACGGCAGAGCCTCTTCAGTAAAACTGGTGCAACACATAGCAGGATGATTTCCTGCAAGGTTTTCCCTGGATATAATTAATCTTCTACATCAACTCCAGCACTTTAGGAAGCAGCTACATTTTTACACCTAAAAATGCTGACTTTCCCTTCATTTCTTCATTCCCAAGTGACAGCGTGGGGAAAAAGCCTTTTTTTAGCTCCAAACGCAGGAGGTGGATGCTCTGCCTCACAACACAAAACAAACCATCAATCAGGATGGGTTTCAGCATGTCCTTAAGCTCATCTGTGGGCCTGGTTTCTTTTTTCCTTCCGTGACCAAAATCAAATGGAAGTGAGAACACACACACACAGAGACACAGAAACAAATTATTTGGGAATTCAGAGCAAAAGCTCTCCAGCATCATGGAGAAGGGCCAGAACTGACCCAGAATTTGCTATCTGGGTTAGAAGAACTGATTTTTAATTGTCATCAGGGAAATGCTTTATAGGAGCATCCCTTAAACCTCCACACTGCATTACCAGCCACCTCCACGGGCTCCAGGAGCATATGGTCTGCTTCAGGAATCCAGCCCCTTCCAGGGTGACTGGGAGCCCACATTATCATGCATAATGAAGGAAAAATCAAGTGCAAGTCACAGCTGGCTCAGGATCATGCTGGCACCTGCATCTGCCACTAGCAGCTTCCCAAATTCACTCCGTGCCTGTTCCTCACGAATCCGAGGTGCCCCTGGTGCACCTGGAGGAAAGCTCAGCTGAAGACACAGCACAGGACATGTTGGTTTGTCCTTGGCCTAAAAGAGCTCAGAAAATCCTCCCTTGGCTCAGGACTAAAAGACATAATTTAATCTTCAAACTGATCACAAAAAGGTTCACTGTAGAAAAGTGTATTTCAGCTTTGAAATGCTCTGGATCAAATCCCCTGGTGCTACTCACCCTTCCCAGTTCCCAACCAATGCATCAAAACACCACCACCTCCTCTGGTATAAACACCAAAAACTGTGTCTAACTTAGAATATCAAAGATATAGGGGTTTTTTAAGTCTCCACAGATGTCTCCAATAGAAATTAATTAAGTTTGACCATGTTTTACCTATTATATCATTAACTACCTAAGTCTAGTCTTACAGCTGAGGTGGCATTTCCATTCCAGAACTCCTCTGGGGAAAATTACAAGAGACTGGGGAAGGGAAATTAAATGCAATTATCAAGAATAACTATTTAAAAATCTCCCCAACTAATAATTTTTAAAGAGTATTTTATGAAAAAAAATGCATTCAGCCAGACATTAATTAAATTGACAATTACAAAAATGAGTGGCCTGCACCCACTGTTCTGCTTTCAGGGTCAATCCTCTGCTTGTTTTTCCTGTGGTTTCTGGGCTTTTTAGCTCCACAGTTTCAGAGCAGATGTCCCAGGACATGATGTGAGTGTGGATATTCACTGCTGGATATTCAAGGTGCTGAGATCTCCAGAGTCATGAGCAAGGTGCACAAGTCAGTGGTGTTTGCTTGAATAATGAATACTGACACTGTAGCCTCCTCAATGACAATACACCAAGCCTACAAATGGGGCTGCAATGCTTCTCTTCAATACTGAACAGATTCTCAACTTTTCTGCATTTGTTTCACATTCACATGGTCTGAACCAAGAGCTGGATGATGTCAAACACTGGCTAAACTCAGAGCAACAGGGCCAGTACTTCTAAAACTTCTTTTTTAAGGGTCCTCACTGAGGCTGATTATGAAATAATTTCTATCTTGGCCCTTGAATGTCCTGGGAGGAGGATTTTGTTGTTTCATTCAGTGGATGGAAGAAGTTTTTTGCAAGAATTGTCAAAGGGAAACTTTTTCTGAGATGATCTCAAAGGAATCATCCAAAAATCCTGTTCCACTCACTGCCGAAGGAGGAAATCTCAGGAAATCTCTACTCACAGAAAAGCCTGGTGTCTGCCCACAGCCTTTTCCTGCAGTATTTCCTTGGAAATGCAGCTTCTCATTGACAGTCTCTGCCTCATGCTGCAATTACTGCTTTCCTGCCCTATCTCTGTTCCCCCAGCACAACCTGCACTGAACATCAGGCCCAAAACCAATGCTTTGGTCACAGTGGAGGCTGCAGACTGTGATCAGAATCATGAGCAACACGGGGCAAAGCCACAGGGTCTCAGCTGCTCACCTGAAGTGCTCCAAGCATCCTGAACAGAGCCTGAGCCCCACTGAAATGGGCTTTCCTTGCAGGAGGGTCAGGAGCTGCAGCAGAAATTGGTTCTGCCAACATTTTGGGCTGGATGAATCAACTGCTGCAGCTCAGCATTGCTTGCAAGGAGTTTTTTTGCTTCAGTTTAACTCATTTGCTCTGCAAGGGGCTTGAGCTTTGATCTATAGAGACAGAATCTCACACATTGCCTAGTAACACTACAAAAATTAATGAAACTGAGATCTGTGTGGGTTTGGACAAGCAAAACTCTCCCAGTTTCTAATACAACCCCTCTTTTAATACAAAGCCCTCCTATGCAGCAGAAATCTCACAGGACCATACTCCATCCAGCCAAGAGGGATAAATGTTAGTTCCCAAAGCTGCCCACTACAAAATCAACTGGGCCCACAGGAAAAAAAAAAAAAAGGAATAAAAATATAAAAAAGCACTCTTGCTCCTTCTCAGGGCAAAAGCAGCTAAGAAATGCCCCATTTCATGCAACACTAAACCCAGCACTCCATGCAAGGTGTGGGGTTGAGAGGATCCCCAGCTCATGCTGATGCCTTCCCAAAGTTAACTCTACCCCTCCAATCACCCTTGCTTTTATCTCCCTACTGTGTCTCATTTGCTTTCCCCTTGCTGGTCCAGCTGTGAAAACATCAGCTGGCTTCAGTCCTGCTGTTCCCCAGGAACACTCAGGTCCCTAAGGATTTTTTAGAAAATTATTGGAAAAGACATGGAACACAGAGCTAACACCCACCCTGGTTTCCTCCTGGCCATTTGTCATGACAGCCAACCATAAAGAAACTTCACTAGCACACCCGAGCCCCAGCCTTGCCAAGAGCCTGAGCCTGAGGAGAATTTCCATGCATAAAAATCAGATATCCAGTGCAGAAGTGTCCAAGCCTTGCTGGCCATATGGGGCCAGACTCCAGAGCACTTTGAGCCAGTTCCAGTCCTTCAAGCAGCAGCAAAATGCATGCTGAAAGCTTCCAAAACTCAGCAAAACTCTTCTTGCTTGCAATCAGAAATGACCAGCACGCTCAAGTGATTTTCCTGATGGATAATGACCTCAGCTGGAGTCCTGTAACACCACCAGCTGTGATGGTAGAGGATGGATGGCTCCTCAGGTTTTAGGAAAAGGAAGAAGTCAGAGTTTTCTCTGCCTTGAAAACTCAGATGCACCATAAGGGCAGGATGAAATGAATCATTCTCTGATTCAAGCATCTTCCAAACAGCGGAACAGGTATCAGGAGAAAACAAACAGAACCCAGTACAGTGCTGTGTACAGAAATGAACTAATATCAAGCTTGACTGAAAAAGTTGATTAAATTAGTTTAATTTAAAAGCCCAAACAAACCCTGAAGGAGGTTCTTTGTTTATTGCTTTTTACCAACAGCACACGTTACAGAAGAAGCACCATGTGGGCATGAAATATTCATTCATTAAATCTTTCATAAAGCTCCACACTATTGGTTTCACTCAGGATATATTTATAACTTGTCAAAGTCCCCGAAAATCACTGCTTTTCTTTCTCCCCCCCTCCAGACTGTTTATAAAGGGATTAGGCTTTCAGTTTTCATTGCAATATCCCTGATCCTCAGCTCGGCTGCTGCTTGTACACAAGGTGCTGCTTCTTTCATCATACCAGGATTCATCCCCTGCCACCCAAAGGGACCTTGTGATGCTGCAAACCACCCAGCTGCCATGGGAATGGCAGCACCACTCATTCATGGAGGAGGGCAGCAGTATGTGGAGGTGGAAGTCAGGACAGTCCAGCCCAGCCAGGTGAAGGAAAAGCAGGCAGGGAGTGGACTCATTCCAGTAGGGCCCCGTGCAAGTCACTGGCTCTCCATTGGAAAACCACTCCTTGAACCCTTCCTTGGCTGCTAGCCAAGCCCCAGATTAAAGCCATGCTCCAAGCTGGGTTAATAACACACTAGAGTAAACAGAGCTGCATTATCCTCAGTGTTAGCTGTAAAACTAAGTAATATTTTTTACAAGGTTTGCTGACTACACGGCTCAGTCCAGTCCTGGAACCAGGACAGGCTATAGCTGTAGATGAAAAGTATTTTCCACCCATAAATGTGAAAAAATCCAGGATTTACATTAGGGGACAACTGCATCAGTGGAACTGTCAACTCTCTAAGGACTTGCACTGATATCTAATCTAGGTGTAGGCCAAATCTGATTTTTCCAAATTATCCATAGTAATACTCTGCTCTGTGGAAGGTGTCCCTGCCCATGGCAGGGGGTAGAATGAAATGATCCAGTAAGATCCCTTCCAACCCATACCATTCTTGGATTCTATGATTAAAAAAGCACCCAAATATGGATGCTGAACAGGCACTTCAGGTGCACTGCAGGGTTCTGAGCAGTTTTGGTGGCCACAGGCACTGCACACATCCCTCCCTCACTGGACCACAGGCTGTCTGGTCAGGCCTGCTCCTCTCTCACTTCCTCCATTTGTTTGTGAGCATAAATAAATACAAATACAGCATAAGCAGATGTCGTTGTCCCTGGAAACTAAGCTTGCTGGGCATGTTTCTGCTGAAACGGCTTCTTAGTGGAAAATTAGGTTTTGATTAAAGTGTGTTTCTTTTCTTGCTTTTAATAAACAGAGCCTACTTCATGTGCAAGCTCTGGGCTTTCTCTTCTTCACTGGAAAACCAAACCACCTTGCACGGTTTCAGCTTTTCAAATGCCTGATCCTCACCAAGGCCTGGGCTCCCCAGGCACGAGGGCTTCTCGTGGAGAGGAATCTCAAGATGAAAGCACAGGAGAGGCCAGAACCTCCTGAAACAAAGTCTAACCCAAGCAAAGGGGCAAGGAGGGACCAGCACTCACTTCTGGGGTGCTGAGTCTGCTGCACCTCCAGACAGTCTTTTGGGTGTTTAATCCCAAAGAGAACCATGCTGATGTTTTTGAGAGGAAGAACACTGGTTTTTTTCCCAAAGGAAAACACTGGTGAGTACAAAGCAGAGGCTCTGAAGTTATGGATTTGTGAAGGGGAAAAGGGAACTTTTCTAATCCAGTTCCACTCAAGAGAAGCACAAAGAGAAGCACAAACTTTCCCCTCAGCAGAGAGCTGAGAGTCCCCCAAGGCCACAAACCCGAGCCACAGGGCCACTGCAGAGCCAAGCCTTGTGTATGTTCCTGAAGACCACTTCTACTGCACTCCCAAAAAACTTTACACAAAAAGACCTGTGTTTAATCAAACATTGTTTTTTCCCCTCAGTTTCCTCCATCACTCACAGAGGTCCCAGCCAGAGCCAGAGCAGTGCACACCTCGCTTTTCCCACTCAGGAAGGGTTTTTTGTCTGAGTTTCACAACTGAGACATCAGGACAAATCATTTACTCCCCACTCCACCTAATAAACCTGCCAGCATCTCATCCCTGCAAAGCTCTCTCCATTTATACCTCTAGACCTGAAAAATTATATTAAAAGGAAAATCAAAACAGAAAATGTTGACCTCAAGCCCAGCAGACCTGGAGATGATCAAAACCCTCTGCATTTGATAAAGTCTACAACTCAAACTTCTTGCAAAGCCTGACCCAGTGGCCAGGCTGTGCCACATTTACACAGTAGCTCAACAATAAATTAATTACACTCCCAAAAGACATGTGGGGGGGCCTGTTATGGTGAGTTTACCCCAAAAGGGCCTCACTTGGCAATATTAAATCTTTTCAGAGTAACTAAAGCCAGCGGCACATGCAAAAGATTTGCAGTTTCACACAATAGTGAAAAGACCATTTTCCCTATAAAAACAACATTATCCTGATGCCACACGAGCCATGAGCAAACTCTTGAATTTTCACATCCCAGACCAAGGGACCTGAGTTACACCAAGGGAAGGAAGGAAAAACTACTGAGGGTGCTGCAATGAAAATGTGTTTTTTCTTGGGAGCAAGGGGCTATGAGGGGCTGGGGGGAGATGCCAGACCATGTCATGCTCCAGTGACTTCCAGCTCCTGGAAACTCCCAAAATACACCACAGTCAACTGACTTGACTCCTACTACAGTGAATTTCAGCCAAAGCCAGCATTTTTACCTCCTCTCCTCCCCCTTGCCATCATCAGAAGAGCTAAGAAAAAAAAAAAACACCAGCTTTTTTTAATATGCTTGTTAAGTATAATTTGCTAAATGTTCTATGCCAATGCATAAAGCTGCCTACTATGCTAATAGAATATTTAATTGACATTTATTTGCTGACTAGTTATTTATGCTAACGTCACCCCTGCATAATTAATAGTCTGCTAAAGTCGACTTGAAAAGCACACATAAAACACTGTACTAGGAGTCATTTGCAGCATTTAAAATAAAGAAATCCTGCCATCTATTTACATTAGGTTGGTCTAAACTCGGTTTTGATGGAATAATAGGATAAAGATTGGGCAGGGATTTTAAAAAACAGCCCTCTGTACTGCTTTAGAAACATCCACAGTCTTTGACAGTGCAACCTGCCAAAGAAGATTTCCGAGTTTCATTTTCCTTGGCTCCAGGGCCCAGCTCTTAGCTGATGTAAAACAGCATAAGCTCAGTGAGTGCCTACTTATTTTCTTCAGCCTCAAGTTCCTAGGGTGTAACATTCCAGGTGAAAGAGCTAAACCGGGGCCAGATCTGCTCTCCACACCAGTAAAAAAGCAAAAGGAGAAGTCCACCCTGCCCATCTGATCCCTCTGCCTGTGCTGTAATCACAGTTTAATTTTTACTTCCTCTGGGATGAGATTACCAGGGGGAAGCTGCCTTCATTAAAAAAAAAACCAAACAATATCCATGAGTGTATTTTCTGAAAGTGCATCTTTGAACACCCTCATCCATTCTCAAAAACATTATCTCTGATCTCTGTGTCCCTCTTTTAAGAACCTGTGGACAAGCTTTGCAGTCACAAGGGACCTCCAATAATAATTGAAATCCAAGAGTATGGGCCATATCACCATCCCCCCCAAGGTGTAACCCCAAAAAAAGCCTTCTGTGTGCCTTGGAGTGACACCAAATCCACACCTGCAACACAGCAAACCATCTTCTGGCCATTCAGAATCCAAAGTCATCCTGCTGTAAATTTTGATCCATTTCTCCTCTCCTTTACACAGTTAACCACAAAGAGCAGGATTTTGCTCTGTGACAGATTCAGATGATAATATATAAAACCAACCAAACAAAAAAAGCAGTAAATTGTCCTCTGAAGGCAGCCCAGTTTGCTGTGGCACAAGTTTTATCTCCCTTTTCGACTATATCCTGCCCAGAATCCGACCCAGCACTTGGAATCAAGCAAAATGAAATTTTCCTCCTTTGGCCTAGATCTGGGATAGGAGTTCATCTCACCTGGAAACTTGTCTCAAATAGTGACCAAATGATGGTGTTTGCCTTCACAGAAAGCCTGGGCAGGCAAAATGCTTTAAGTCTACCCCTCTTAATGATATATTTGATGATTAAACTTTATAAAGCTCAGCACCATGAAAGAAGAGGTTATTTCACCCCAGGACCAGGCTTCTGAACTTTAATCCTCCTTGTACTGATGCAACAGGTAAGTGAAAGCTGCTTTCCTACACAGAATCACAGTGTGATTGATCACATTGGTCACCAAGCCCAGGTACAGCCAGTGTGCAGAGGTTTTCCCACCCACACCAGTCCACCGCAAAATCAAAATATACACCTGGTTCTCTCCCTGCTGTGCCTCTTTCCACCTCCAGCCTCTCAGTCTGCACAGCAAGCAGCCTCCAGCTCACAGATCTGCACACAGAAATGCCCTGTTTGAATTTCCATCTGTCAATAACATTAAAGCAGAGCCACTGCTGCAATTACAAGTGTACACAACAACCCCGTGGTCCCGTGTCTTTAGCTCATCCCAGGATGCATTAAAACAGTGCCAGGAGAGACTGGGCTCTGTTGGCTCAGCTGTAAATCTGCAATCTGTACCAAAAGCCCTGAGTGTCAATCACAGGATGTCCCTGCTCTTTCACAATGCATAATTTAGCTGCTACACTTGTCAGGTTCTCCAGGCCGCTCCTGCACCCGATGGTGGATGTGGCCATGAACTCAACTGTCACTGGCAGAGGAAAACAGCACATGGAAATGAACAGGCCAAAAAATAGGAGAGGCATCTCTTTTCCTCCCACTAACCAGGAAAGTTTAGCTGGGCTTGAATTTTTAGTTTGGCTTAAACTTCCCACGGGATGAAGGATGTCAAACGGCTGCACTTTGCTGAGGAGGAACAGAGTGTTTGGATAAGACACAGGAGGGGATAAATGCTGTCCCTGTTTCCATGGATAGAATGAGGAAGTTTTAACTAAATGATGGAAAATCTCCCTTCCATGCCAGCCCTGTAGTGCAGGAAACAAAGCCTCCCACACCACCACTGATCTCTGAGGCAGGTTGTCCTTCCTCACATGAATTACAATTGCTGAAGGGCCTTGTCAGGAAGGATGAAAATTTCACACTCAGCTACATCAGGCAGCAGTTACCCACTGCTTACACCACAGTTAATATGCAATAAAGAAGAAATCTCTGTCCCAGGACGTGACATTAGAGCTGATCAGTGCCAAAGCTACAGACCATAAGGACAGCTTCACACTTGCCTCAGCTAGTTCATGAATAAACATCCAATTCATTCAAATGAGTTCTATATTAACTAATTTAAATAATTTTCATTTTGCTTTGAATGGTAAACAGATCTATTCTGCCAGGATAGTTGAGTTTGCAATTCAAATTACACACCGATTTGTAATGAGAAAAATATAATTAATGGCAAAGCTTGAAGTAACTACAATTTTACCCCTTTGATTTCCTGTGGAGGAAGGGTTGGAGGGTGAAGCTCACACCACCCTGCCATAAACCAAGACATTTTATTGCCACCTGAGGTATTCCTGATCCAGTGACTGCACCATCACCTCACAGGAGGACATAACATGACTTGACACTTTACTCACAGGCCACAGGCACCATGATGCAACACCAACGTCACCCCATAAATAACAGTGCAGCACTCTCTGAATTCATCAGCTTCCTTCAATTTGGATCATGAACAACAATTACTTGGCAGCTGCCTCTAAAAAGCTGTGTGTGCTGGACTTTAAATCAGGTTTTATTGATCTGCTGAACTGAACCAGCCCATTTTGTTGCACCTCCCTCCCATCTGATGGGATTCTTTGTCCTATCATTCCACCATTCTTGTCCAGCTTCACATTTATGAGATGAGCACTGACCAGTCCAACCTGACTGCAGAAACAGAGCACTCTCATTCTGCCTGTTAAACAAGTCCACTTTGGTAACTCTGCTTTTCAACCAAAGCCTTCAGCTCCTGATTAAAACCTCAGCCTAATGACAGATAACCAGCCCTGGCCATGCTGTTTGCCAGCCAGCAGATAAACTCACTGGAATCAAGATGTGCACAACTGATCCCTTCAGAAATGGGTCCATGCAATTTGAAGCTGTTTTTGTTTCTCCCAAAGGTCTGACAGCAAAATAAAGTGCAATGCTCTAGAGGTTTAAAAAAAAAATCTCCACAAAGTTCATAGAGAACATCAGTTTCTCTTTCACCATCATACATTCTATGATCCTGAACCCTCAGATCCTCTTGGGCATTTTAGATGCCTCATTCCAAAATATGAGCCAAGCTCTTAAATGCTTAAATCTCTTTTGAAATAACAACCCATGTATTTAATTTATTCTTTCTGAAAATTATACTATGACATATTCAATGAAGTTTATTCACTGAAAATGGGAGTGGTGGGGGGAAAATAAACAAACAAAAAAACCCCCAAACTAACAGGGCAGTTGCCCAAATTTAAGACCCTGGTGCACAGTTACATCACCCACTAGAGGAGGAGGGATGTAGGACACACTGCACATTGCAGTCACTCAAGCAAGGCAATTCACACAGAGTGGCCTCGACCCAAAGGGCAAATTCCAACAGATCCATGAAAAGCAGTTGCCTCTGGTTAAAAGGGAATTGTTATTTTCTATCATGACATTCAATAAGTTCTCTTACCCCTCTGATCCCCACATTTTGAGATTTAGTCTGCAGCACTGTACACCTTTGTGGTAACACTGATTGTAATCCACATAATAAAATGTAGTTTAAGAGGCCAATAAAATAAAATACCTCACCCCTCTCACATCAGCTTGATTTGCTGGGGCTAAGCCAAGAGATTCCTCAGCCATATTTATCTTCAAGACTTCTTTTTCTTTTTTTTTCTAAGCAATCAATCTTGTGTTTATTCAAAATACACAGACCAAAACAAAAAGAGAAGTTTAGTTCAGAGCTGGGCATATGCAAGGCAGGAATGTCAGCTTTGATTCAAAGACTGTGTCTACAGCTCACTTCAGGGGCAAGTCAGGGAACACTCACTGCAGGAGGAATCCCACGTGGCACACGAGTGGCACAGGCACTGTGTCCAATGGCCACACTCAGCAGAAAGGGAAAGAGTAACTTCAGAACCCTTAAATGAGACTTTTCTCAAATGTATGCACAAGCTGGAGGCTGAATACTCATCTCTTCTTCCCTTGATCCAGAATAAATGGGATGCATGGCAGGAATATTTAGGAGAAGCACTGACATTATGCCTCTGCTTGGAGCAATGCACAGCTGCTGTTGATGCACATAACATATAAATAAAAATATATTTATATTCTTTTACACTAGGGATCAAATTGCATTATTAACAAACTGCTCCACCTGGGCCACTCAGGAGCCTACAACACTTCCATTCAGCTTTTGTGCACCTAAGAGCTGACACTCAGGACACGCTCTAACCCATAATGACCAAATTCTGCTCTCTTTAATCACGCAGATCTATCACTGGAATTAAAAGCTGCCAGAATCTGGCAGTGGAAGGCTTTAAACTTTTAGGGCAAAGCACTTTTGAGTGCAAAGGCTTCTGATTTTGGTTACACTCAAACTGATCTTGCTTATTTTAGTTTGTTCTCACTCCTGAATTTCACCCCTCCTTTCTACAAGAACAGGACAGCTTTCTCCCCAAAGTGAAAATCACAGCATTGCAGCTCAGCAGTAAGAAGACAACTCCCTATGGAAGTGCCTTCTGTTGTTACCAACTAGGGCAGAAATGCCTTTGCTGGAGGCTGACTGGCAAATTCAGGGTCTCCCCTGAACCCTGAGGGGACGTGACCCTGCCCACATCACCCAACACCAGCACAGGACCGACCACAAACCCGGAGATGAACCCCCAGCCCCGCTCCAGAGCACCACCCTGACCAGCCAGGCAGAACTCACCATCTGGAGGCATCAGGACCTTGTTGTTCTGTGTGCACCAGCCCACGGGGTGCAGGTCAGCTGTCATCACGTCACACCAGAAGTCAGCCCTGCGGTCGTCCGCGTAGCCGCAGTACCGGAGCAGCAGCAGCTGCCCGCACGTGGTGATGATCGTGGCCACCCAGTACGTGTCTGGATTGCTCTTGTTGGCCACTTCTAATTTCATCCCTGGCTGGAAACTGCTCTGAAGGCTGATTTCAACCTTGTGAAGTGAGAAAGGCACGGTGTTACGTTTTCTGCTTTGCAGGGGGATCCTCTCTCACCTGGAAATGCTGCCCTGGAGAGCAGCCCTGGGCCAGGACAGGAGCTGATTGTGCTTCTTAGTCCAACCACCTCCTTTCCATCTGCCTGGGCAGCTCCATTCCTACCTCACTGGCTCATATCCCATCCTGCAAGTCCCACAGGCTCCAAAGTGCAGGAGTGCTACCTCCAGGTGTACAACACCCAAGGGAGGACTGGCACCCATCTCTGCTCCCTGAATCTCACTCATGCCTGGGATACAGCCAGCATAACTCAAATTGTCATTTCCCACTGCACAGCTCCACCAGGCAAACCACAGGACACATGCAAGGGGGAAAGGCAGGTATGAAGCACCTCCAGGAGTTCAGCCCAACTACAGTAATTGATCAAATAACAACACTGAAGCACCTCTAGAGGCTTGACAAGGATCAAGGGCTGAAGGCTGTACCAGGCAGACCAAGGAGGGAACTTCCACTGAACCCATCCTCAGCAGTTGGAGCCTCAACCAATTCCCCTCCCACCACCCTGGAAAATGAGGTGTGACCTGTCACTGAAAGAAGTAAATAGTCTGGCTTACTGTCCTGCCATCTGATGGAGGTGTCACTTCCATTTATCTCAGCAGTGACAGTCACCTGTAAGCTGCTTTAGGACACTGGAGATGCCAGTGCATCTCTTTTGGGACACTGCTGATGAACACCAGGGCCTGCTGTAGCATAACCTGTGTTCCAAGGAACAAAAAGCTTGTAGCTTTTGTTGACAAAGAAGAGGTAAATGCCATTTCACTGGTCAGGTGCCAGTCTTGTCTTCACAAAACCATCCAAAATGTAACCTATCACTCCTTAAGAGATGTTTAAGGACAGGTTCTTACAGGTTTCTTTGAACCTTACCAGCTACTGAAACCAGAGGGATCATAAATCTGGGTAAGTCTGTCTCTGATTAACTTCCCATTGAAATGACAGGTTAAAATCACTCTTTTACTCACAAAGATAAATGTAATATGGTCTACTAGGTCAGCTCTGGACTTCACAGACATGGGGACACCAAGCTGCTGAGAAAACACTCCTCTGACCCATCAGCAGTAATCCCTCACTCATCCAACTCCAGCTTCTGAGCCCAGGGCTGCCCAGCCAAACCTACTGATCATTTGCAGGGGCAGCACTCCCTGTGTCTCTCTTTTTGTAGGCACCTCCAGCAGAATCAATGCCCAGAGTCACAGAACAGCAGAAAAAGACCTCTGGACACGGCCTAAGACTGAAGATGGTCTGGGACACTCACTGCTAAGACAGGATCACAGTGATGCTCAGAGGCCTCATAAATAATCCAGGCTACAGACTGGCCCCTGTCCCAGCACAAACTGGGTATCCTGGCCTCCTCCCAGCACAGACTGGCAGCTGCAGCCCAAAGCACCTGAGCCTGATGACTGCAGAGTGATTCACTTGTTGGTTTTCTCCCTGTGCTCACCACAACACCAACTTGGGTACTCTGGAGGCAAGGGACTTGTGACTGGAAATCACATCAAGAGTGGAATCAGACAGATAAAACAATCTTCTCTGACAGCTTTCAGGGTTTTGGCCAGAGTTTTGAGGATCAAAACAGTCACCAAGGACTGTTCCCAACCTGTTCCTCACTGACAGTCTCAGGATTGGAGGTGCTGTGAGACACTGCAGTCAGCAGGATCAGCAGGATGAGCTGGGTGTCTCCACATGACTGAAGACATCCTTCTGGGCTTCATAAAGCACAAAAGTTTCTGCTTTGGGCCTGGAGCAGAAATCTGGGACAAGATGCTCTCTCCAAACAGCTGCTGGATCAAGAATTAACTCCACAATCAGCGTTGCCCTGCAGTTCTCCAGTATAGGAAATTATGGTCCTTCACCCTGCAATACTCTGGGTTAACTGCTGTTAAAATGAAAGCAAAATAGGGAATGCAGGACTGGGCTGGTTTTGCAGATCAAGATAAAAGAGAGGTTTTTCATCCCTGCAGCTCCTTAGCCCTATAAAACAAGCCACAAAATCACCTGGAGACAAAGTTGTTTTCTCCAGGTGATCTCCAGAGGTCCCTTCAAATGCTGCTTGTGCTAACAGAGAGCAGAGCACAGACCTGTCACTACCACAGGTGTCTGTGTGCCCCCTGTCCAGCCAGGAAAGGCAGCACCTGCCCAAGCCCCTGCTTCCCACACTCCTGAGACAGCACCTCCAGACAGGAGGCTGAGAGAGGGTTTCCTATGAGCCACACTGAGTGACTCTGCCAGTCAGGAAATCAGGCATTAAAAGGAGCTTTGGGGAAATAAGACACTCCTGTGAGATGTATCTCTACAGGCTGGCATGGACAACAAGGAATGGAGAGGAGAAAATAGGTGAAGAAAAAAAAAAGAATGCATTATAAGGAAAAGGAAAGAAACAACAACCCCTCAAAAATGGAAAACTTGAACCAAAGGCAGAGAGTAAGAGAGAGGCACAGCCACAGAGCTCCAAGCTGTGACTGCAAACACACCAAGGTCACATAACATCAGCTGGGGGACTACTCCCCCTCAGGCTGTCACATCTGTGGAGGGACAATTTCTCCCCAAAATGGTCAGACTCCACCTCAGTTCTCCAGGGAGCCCCTGAAAAGCAGGAGAGGGAAGGTGCACAACACCCACGAGGCTCAGAGGAAGCACATACGTGTTTGAAGGAGGTGTGGGGGGCAGCACTGGCTCCTGTTTCCTCCAGGAACTCCTCCCAGTTGAAGTCTGCATCCTCAATGCTGGAACCCTCATCTGCTCAAAAGCAAAAAAAAAAAAAATTAAAAAATGAGAGAAAGAAAAGCAGCCTAAAACACAGCCAAAGAAGGCAAAAGTTGAGTCAAAGAGTTCAGGGTGAGAATAGCAACCAGTATAAACATCAACAGAAGGGAAAACAGAAAGCTTGCTTTAGAGATCTGTGTTTTGACCAGCTCTTACTATGCTTTCAGCAGACTCTGGGGCTTTAGCAGCCAACACTGAGACCAGAAATGACTCTGCTTCCATGGCAGTGGGGGAACAGAAACTGTCACACACTGCCACAGGCACTTGTGCTCTTTTATTCTGCATTTGCTGGCTCCCTGGCTGCGAGGGAGGCGGCTGCCTGCTCACTGTCACCGAGGGGCCACGTCCCTGTGCCCCCACCCAGCACTGCTCATTACAGCAGGGCCCCAGTGGTTAATTAGGAGATGCTTCTGCTGGCTGAGCCATGTGTAGACCAAACACCCCAATCCCTGGGGTGAGGGAGACCCATTTGCACCCCTGCCACCCTTTTTCTCCTTCCTCAGCATCACTGCACCCACAAATCTCAGATAAACCCCTCATATCTACAGCTGCTTTCCCCAAACCCCCAGCACACCTCACTAGACCCCCTACTGCCTTTTTTCTCTGCTCTCTTTCAGATATGGGGCTCTGCAGCCTCTCCCCCCACCCACACCACTGCTCCACACAATCTCTCCCCACCAGAAGGGCTTGACATGACCACTCTTTCTTTTTTTTCTTTATAACCACACTGAGGCAGAGCCAAGGCCCCAAACCATCACTGAAAATCACACAGCAATAATTAAAAATAAATCTTCTTTCACTTACAGAAAATCAGCCAAATCTGATTGTTTTCATTTTGTTCCCAAGCAATCTTGCAAGCCCAGTTTCATCCCCAGAGCAAAAATATTTACAGTCTAGCAATGAGCTCTTTGCAATAAGCATTTATCAGGCAAACTCTGAGAGACCCTTTACCTGCCCAAACATTCATCAGTGTGGTCATGATGTAATTAAAGTGACTCATGACAAACTGAATTAAGAACCCTCCCCAGACAGTTTTATGAAGAAAAAGGCAGGGTTAATTTATTGCAATTATTGCTACAGGTCTCCAGTTTCCAAGACCAGAGAAAATTATGTTGTGCAAGGGGAATCTCTCATTATTAAAAGGGGAAGACACAGTTTTTATTTGCTGCCTGTGGCACCAGACCCACCTAGATGAGGGGGAAAAAAAAGGATCAGAAGAGGGTTTTTGAGACAGAGCTGGTGGAGGGTAAAGATCTGTCTGGGAGTTCAAAGCTGAGCTGTCAACACTGTTAAACACTTGCATGGTGCTGCATCAAGTCTGAGTCTGACTCCTTGCCCTAAACTCAAATAATCTGCTTGAATATGGAGATGCAAATCAACATTTACTCCAGTGATAAAGAGGCTACCAGATGACTCTTCAACTCAGCAAGAAATAACCCAACTCCATGATTACAATCCAAAAATAGACAAATTCATCGCAGAATAAAGAATGGGCTTTGTTTTGATTTCTGCAATCACTGCAGACACCTTCAGGCACAGAAGCTGGCTCTACTTGAGATATCTGACCCAGAATGAGGGGTTTGTTTAACCCTGGCTGAATGATAAGCCACAACTTAAGCACAAGGTAGGAGCTTGGTGGAAAAATTCTCTATCATGCAGGCAGGCAATTTAGATGAACAGGGATATTTTTCAGCCTTCATGCCTGAAACCCTGTGGAGTTAATGTTAAAGAGAAGAGCTGGTGTAGAGATTTCAAAGGCTGAGCCTCTAAAACCAAGTAGGTTAGTCCACCAGCAGATGGGCAGATGTGATTACCCATCCCAGGCTTCAAATTGCTTAAGCAACTTTTGACCCTGAGCACAATCAATCCCCATCCCACCAAAAGTCAGAAGCACCCGAAAAGTTTAAAGTGCCTCATGCCCTCTGCCCTCACTGCTCTCTGCTGCTGCATCCATCTGTGGGGTTGGGATGGGCTGCTGGACAACCCCAAGGACATGGACAGGACACTTGGAGTCACCATCCCCGGGGGGATTTAAAAGACTTGGGGACATGGCTTAGTGGTGGCCTTGGCAGTGCTGGGGGAATGGTTGGACTCAAAGCTCTTAGAGGTCTTTTCCAACCTAAATTATTCTGTGATTCTGACTTGCAGGTCAGCCCTGGGTTCTCTTCTCTCCTGCTCAGACACTTCCATTTCAGAGCACGAGCCCTTTCCCTCAGCCCAGGATGCTCTCTGTGTACTCTCAGTTCTCTCTGAGAGCCAAGCCCTCCTTGAGCAGGTGTCTCCTTCTCTCCAGCCTTCCTCAGCAGTCTCATGGGGAGGATTCACACCCCAGAGCAGTGGGAGCAGAGGTTTTCAGTCAGTTCAGTGCATAATCCCCAGCCCCTGCAGGAAGCAATGTCTCCAGGGGGGGGTCAAAGTCCTCTCCAGAATTTGGCAGAAGCTTTTTAATAAATATAAACAGATGCTAATTATGGATGCATCAAGTCCTGCTGTGCTTCACAACCTTATTAACCCCGACCTACCCTGCCACAGGTCAGCACAGAGACACTCACTCTGGCAGGTTCTTTCACATGGCACCCAGCAAAACTCACAAGAGCAGCACCTGTTCAACAAAATATCACCCAGCTCCCTCCTTTCTAAACCCAAATAAAGAGGCTTCAAGGCCCAGAGGTGAGGCAGAGTGAGAGCTGCAGCCTTCCCTCCCTGTCAGCTCATCCCTCTCTGACACATCACCAGCCTGGCTCCTCCACCGTGTTTTATCTCCAGACTTTATCAGGAAATTACTTTTACAAGGTCTGTAAAAATAATGTCAGAGTACTCATTTATCACAGCATCAGTGGTTTATTTTGCTTCATTTCACCACAACGGATTTTGAAGGGACTGTATGTTTTCAAAATGTGTTTTTTTTAATGGACTTTGTTCCCTGCTGGATGCAGGGGAGCATCCAGAGCAGACACAGCATGGCACAGGGATGAGACCAGTCCAAAGGACAGGGCTGCACACAAATCTCCTCACCCATCAGAAAAACCCAACTGCTGAGGAGCACAGGACACCCTGAAAGATGATAAATCTGGCATTAAACCTATTTTACATACCAGCTCCCTTTCCAATTATTGGTACTTAGGTCCAGAGCTTTTTCTTAATGAAAGAGTCAAGGCTGGCTGGTTTACAATACAGTGATGTATAAACAAGCCCAGGATGGCAAATAAAATCAACAAGTCATTATCTGTGAGCCTCTCAATGGCTTTAAAGTGCTCATGCATTGACACTATAAAAATGCAACTGTTCCAGCTGTTAACAGTCCCCTGGGATGTTCAGCTATGGAAAATAAAGGGGATAAAGACCCAAACCCTGTGGCTCCAGAAACACAGATTTTTTTCACTGTAGGAGAAAGTACTTAAGGCAAATTGCTGAGATATCTTATTTATAGCACCTCGATACACATACAGGACATTTTGAGTGAACAGAGCACTGAAGTGCTCACACATCAGGTGTGGGGAGAGGGAGACATACAGACTCCTGATCAACCAAAAACCTCTGGTACAGCCTTGGGAAAGTGATCAAAATCCTTATCCCCACAGAAATTTAGGCATCACAGGCCAGTTCTCATTCCCAAAAAAATGTCTATGGTTGGCCAACTGAAGCTCATCTTAGAGGCTCCCATCTCTCTACCACAGAGAAAAACAGATCCCCTGGTGGCCAGATCAGCCCAGATGTGCCCACTCTGGAAATTCCTGGTGGTGTCCAAGGAAACAGGAAAATCACTGAGCTGCTACAAGGAGGGAAGAAACTGAAGGCTGGGTGGCCAAATTTCTGACATGCTGAGGGAGAAGCAGGGAAAGAAAAGCTTGGCTTCAGAAGGAAAGTAGGTTAGGTCTAGCCATACTGTACTTGTTCATCATATGACACAGTCTCCTTCTGTTAAGGCTGGGTATGGAAAGTCAAAGCACTTAATTCCATCAGGAATCACCAGAATGTAGCATCTGCTCTTCTGTATCTACCACAGAACATCCAAATTTAGCACAGCAAATCCTCACACCTTAAGTAGCCTATCCCAGAGCATTACAAAGCATCTAGTCATGAGCACAAGGACAGCATGTGATCAGCTCCCCCTCACCTGAAGCACTCCAAAAATAGTGAAAGAAACGAGGGGGAAAGTCAAAACAAAGGAGAAAAACTGTAAATTTCTGAACGTTTGTTTCATCTCTCTAACCGCAAAACTGCAACAGAATAAAAAGTGGTGGGGAAGCTGGGAGAACACAATATGGTGCCTTGGGAAAGGTTTTCCACGTTTGTTTAAATTTTGAACAGCTGACACATACTGCAGATGAGGTCCAGAAGAAGAAGAGCTCCTGTTTCCCATCAATCACGGGACTCAATCAAATCCGTAAGACCCAGAAAAGGGCTTGGAGCTCTACACCCATTCCCAATGCCCCCCTGGCAGCATGGCTGTCCCTACCCTCACCTGTGAGCAGCTGCAGCAGGGACAAGGACTGGTGGGGCTGAAGGGGAGCTCACCTGAATCAAACTGCTCCCCGTCGCCGTTGGCCGGGCTGGGATCCTTCTCCGGGGAGAGGTGCTGGGTCTCTCTCATGCTGGCAAGGAAGGATGCCCTGGTCTCCATGGCTCAAGGAAGAGGCTCTGCCTTCCTAATTCATCCTGCAGCAAGGAGGACAAGCTAAAAAGGACAGTAAAAAAAAAGCAATGAGTGATTTTTCCTGCCTACACCAACCCATTCCCCTTGTTTTTTATGTCATCCCATCTCGGCACAGCTGGAATGAAAGATCTTAGACATCTTTTCCATGGCTCTCTGATGGTGAGCCTTCCATCCTGCTCTTGTCTCCAAGCTGAAGCTCAGGGTGGCTGAAAACCACAATGGAAGACCTTAGTAGCAATAATCTAACAGCAACAGCAAAAATAATGGCAACAGAGAGGATAATAAGATAATAAACAGCATCCACAGGCTTCACCTCAAAGTTCCCTCCAGCTCCCAATGCCATCAACAGAGAGAGAAGGGTCAGCTCACAAGGCAGCACAACCCATGCTAAGAAAACCAAACAAACCAAACAAATTAAAAAAGGCAAAAATCATCTCCACCATCATCCAGCCATTCCCTTGATTTCCAGATTTTTGACAGCTAACACTGCGTGAGAAATATCTCACTCCATAAATATTCAAACTTCCAAAGGGGGAGATCTGCGATAATGAAACAAGAGGAAACACTGAAGTGAAAATACTCATGAGAGAGAGACTGGAGTAACTCTAGAAACTAAAATTGAGCATGCAAAATGCAGATACCCTCATGAAACAGTGCTGGCTGCGACTGTTTATTGAATGGGGACTGACCTAAGGTAACTGTACCAGTTTTAACATGCAGGGTAGCAAATACTAACTCATTTTAAATTGGGTTATGTTAGCAGAGGAGAGTCTTCTGGAAGGAATGACCATAGTAAATCCAAAGTGGAATAAAAACTCACAGAAATTAAAAATTATATGAGAAAGGGCATCCAGGCTGACCAGACCTTGCATCAGACACCAGACTAAATGAGAACTGTATTTCCAGCCACAGTAAGCCACCAGAAAAGCAATACCCCAGGATACACCTTTAGGAGTAGATTAAAAAGAACTCCAAAGTGAGCTTTTCAGTAAAACTCTGAGATGCCAATGAATTATGAGGTGTCAAAGGATGTCTGAAAAAGAGAAACCACGAGCTGGGGTTATGGGCACAGAGGGAACCAGCTATTCACACAAGATATGCTAAAGCAAAGACAGGCAGCAGGGAAGGTGTGTGTCCAGAATATCTGATGGGAAGGACTGGTCCTGCTTATTAGAGGAGCCTCCAAATCCTGCATGACAGAGAGGACTGTGCTGGCAGCACCAGTGCCAAATGCTCTGCAAAACCTGTGACTAAAAGCAGGGAAGAAGTTTACTGCCAGAGGCCAGGCAAAGCAGGATGTAATAAGATTGTAAAAATATACGGGATTTTTTCAAGTTTTACTACTCAGGAGGCATATTCTAGAAGACTAGATATGATGGTTATAAAAGAGGAAGGAGGAGAGTGTTCTGCCAGGGATTTCTCACTGTCAGTTTTTAAGGCTGCTCCCAAGGCAATTTAAAAGAAGAAATGGATGTGTGTGAGCAGGGATAGCAGAACTGGAAAAGATGAGGAGAATGTCAAGTGTCTGACACCCATCAGCTGGACCATGGTGGGACTGTCTGCTGGAGCAGTCACAGCTGCAATTAAAACCTGCAAAAACTACCAGTGTTTCACAAAAAAAATCACTGGTGGAAGCCAATTACCAAGGCAGGTGATTCAGCTCCCACTGAAGGCTGCTCAGGCAAAGTTAGAAATTTGTGTTCCCCATCCCAAAGGAATCTGCTAACAAAAGATCATTTTAAAAAATGATCACAAACCAGCTCAGAGCAATATGGCTGTTGGTCTCTTCACAAAGTGCTCATCAGACTTTCAGTACTCCACAAATCTAACCCTTTTCCCATGGCCACTGCAGCACTTCCTCTTTATTCTTTGTTGACATGAGACTTGCTAATGAATTAAGTGTATTATAGACTCCGAGTATTCTGAGCACAGCTAACCTCAGAACATACACATCACTCATCCCCAGTGTATATTAAGTTTCAATTAACCATGAAACTAGAAGCAATCAGTTTACTGAAAGTAAAAAAAAAAAAA
>VZRX01010481.1:127974-159813 GCA_013398075.1 Notiomystis cincta
GTAAAAAAAAAAAAAAAAAAATCTCTCCTTTGGTAGAGAACACTTCCGTAAATATAATTAATAATAAATTAGTTAAGTATCAAGACTTTCCATCAGGCTTATTAAATACGAGAGGAGGGGAGATGCCAGCTGCAGCTAAACCTTGGGTGGATGTGGCTGTTTTCATTTTGCCTGGGACCAAACAAGGATGGAAGGTAACCTGGGTCTACCAAAAAAATCACAGAATGGAGAGAAACAGAGAGATCAACACAACAAATCCATCACCTTAAAGAGAGCTCAGGGGTAACAATACAAATACCAAGAAGAAACATAATCCTCTTGGTAGTGTAGTTAAATCTTGGGATGCCTCTCTGATGCTGATAAAACAAAGTTATGAGCTGATAAAAAGCTGAAGGTGCCCAATCAGACAACAACAGTATTTGTTTTTTTTAACAAAGCCATGCTCCAAATCTGCCACCAGACCAATGAGAGGGAGACTCAAACCTCTGGATCATGGAATTTCCCATCAGAAATGGAAAGTGAATGGACAAACTAGCAGGAACCTGCCCCAGGTATCTGCAACACACTGGGACTCATTCTCTGTGGCCCCATCTGGGGCTGGGTTTGAACCCATTTCAATTAAAAGGGGAAAATATAGAATCTCTGAGGCACATTCAGCAACATCATCAGCATTTGGGGGATTTTAACTCTATTTTAATGTATTTTTTGCTTAATCTATGGACAACTTACTGGCTTTGAAATGTCATGTTGAGAGAGTCCACACCCCAAGGAAACTGGATCTCTTAGAGGCCATTACCTGGCTTATTTTGGGAATAACAAGTTGACAAGTTAGGGTAGGAGAGCACTTCAGCATTTTCCCAACACCGTGTGACAACAAAACCAAACTCTTATGCAAACACCAGCTTCAAAACAGCTCTGAGCTTTAGTGTTGACATAACTAACCAGCAAAGAAAGCTGACACAGGGTATTAATTTTTCACTTCTTATTAATTGCTGCTAATTAACACTTCAAACAGAGTCCCCAGCCATACTGTTAACAGTAGCACACTGGCTGGCCTGCAATCATCAGCATCACACCAGCAGCACACACCACTGTACTCCAATTCCTCTGCCAGTGTGAAACCCACTGGAAACCAAAATCAAGGACCACGAGTCCCACTGCCAGCCTGGGAACAAGGTGATGGGAAACAGCACCAAGAGAGGCTCAAGGTGACATTACACCAGGCAGGAGCACAAAGGGAAATGCTATGAAATGCATTTGAAAGAGCAGGGAGGGGGAAATCCCCTGGTTTCAGATCCCTTGCTCATTGTTTCTGCACAGTGGTGGTTCAGACTGATCCGATTCTTCCCCCCACGCAGCTCCCATTCCCTCAGTATTTAATTCAGATCCAGGCTCTCAACTCACAGGCAGGAAAAGCCAGGCAATATAATAAAGAATCTCTTTTATTTCCTTCTTCCCACGGCTGTCAGTCTCAGCCCTGCCTTTATCTCCAACGTGCTGCCTTGTCATCTGTATCAATATTGGCTCTTTGTACAAGCACAGCATTGGCTTCCTTGCACCATTTTACATTTCTCATCTCCTGTCAGCTTCATCCTGGTTTTTCTTCCTTTGGAGTAATGCTCTGTAGGGAAAGGCCCCTTACCCACACACAAATCCAGCACCTCTAAGATTCTTCCTTAAAGTTACTCCTGAAAAACTTAATTTTTTCCCTCTAATGAACACTTAGTTAATTGGGATTGACATATGAAAGAGAAGACCCTGCATCCTTGAAACCTCTTCCCTGAATAGTGAGCCAGGTGTGTCAGTGTAATGCTGAGTCCTGAATGGTGGAGAAATAAATTCCACTGCTTTCCCAGTGATCTGGGATTGATTTTGGCTCCTCCAAAGTCCAGCACAGTGACACCTGAGAGTGGCAGCAGGGTCAGAGTATCACAGAATGTCCTGAGTTGGAAAGGACCCACCAGAATCATCAAGGTCCAGTTCCTGGCCCTACACAAGACAGCCCCAACAATCCCACTGTGCTCCTGAGAGTGCTGTCCAAACATTCCTGGGCTCTGTCAGGCTCAGTGCTGTGACCACTGCCCTGGGGAGCCCGTTCCACTGCCCAACCACCCTCTGGGTGAAGAATCTTTTCCAAATATTCAGCCAAAGAAAAAAATCCCATTCAAAGGATGACTTAAGTGGTCCAAGTCAGACACCTGAAATTCAGATGAGATGAACAACCCTCAGGGAGTTCCTGTAACTGCACAGCACCTGCTAAGATTTTAAATATCCAAATTTCCCAGCAGACAAGCTGCATCACAGAGTCCTAGAATGGTTTGGGTTGGGCCATAAAGATCATCTGGTTCCAGAACCCCTGCCATGGGCAGGGACACCTTCCACTGGACCAGGTGAAGGGAGATGCTCAGATGCCACGTGGTACTGGTCCTGTCTGTGGAGCAGGATGCAGGGGGACTCATCCCTGGGGAACATGATCCAAGATGCACTGCCAGTGGCAGCCTGCCACAACATTTACATCCCTGAGCATCTGCACAATGCACTGGAAGCTCATTCAAAAGGGCTATTGAACACATCAACTAACAGTTTCACCTCCCAGAAAAAGGGCCTGTCTCTCCTCTCACACAAAGCACCAGTTGGAAACCTTTTAAGGACCTTTCCTTCCAAATTCCTGTGAGGGTTTTTTTTATTTTTTTATAGGAGAGCTTCCCTCGCCAAATGTTTTCACTTATATCAAGTGACAATTTCTCTTTCATATTGAAGACCCCACAGGATTTTAATAAGGGAAATTTACTGCTTTGAACAGCTCTGTGTTGTACTCTGGGGTGGAAGAAACGAATCTCATGAACTCTAGAGAACCAGGAATGTTCACAATATTCAAATACATACATAAAAAACAGATGAATGGGGAAAGAATATGGTCTGTTTTCCATGATCTTGGGGGATTGAAGAAGGCAGCTCAGTTTAAACTGCAGGGAGGGAACACTGGATTTGGGCAGGAGAGGAAATCACTAACAATGAATCTGGTGAAGAAGTGGGACAGACTGTGGGAAGGGCACAGAGCTTTGCTTCTTGGAGGAGTCAGGATGCTGATCTGTCCAGAAACAGATCTTGGCAGAGTTAATCCTGCCCTGTGGCAAGGGATGGTCTGTCCAAGGCCCCTTCCAGCCCTCCTGCCCCAGCCACTCAACAGGGCTCACCTGTCTGATCCTGAAGTGCAGCAGCAGAAAATAAATGAGTAAGCCTGGAGGGAAAACATGTAAAACCAGAAAATCAGGGAACCACCAGAGCAGGGGTGGTCTGGATTGGCTATCTCAAAGTCAGAGGAGGACAGGAACCAAACTCTTCTGAAGACACATGGTGGAGAAGGGATTATGCAAGGTGGTGGCAGCCCCTTTAACTCAGCTGGTCCTCTCTTCCTGCACTGGTGCCAAAAGCTTCACACTTTTGATGCCAACAGAGACAAACCTGTTCCACAAAGCAATTTTCTCATCCTCCCTACCTGGCAAACTCCTGAGTCTGGGACACACACAGAGATAAAAAAAAGAAATAAACCTAATTGGAGACTCTTGTTTACAGCAAAAAGCCCTGAAAGTATTTAAAAAAAAAAAAAAAAGGGAGACAGATGACAGGCAGACACAGAGATTTGGGTAAATTTTCCCTTCTTAGCTGTCCTGAGTGTAAATAAAACCTAAGGACCTAGAGATGGACTTCAAGCTAAAACCTGCCACAAACATCTCTGAACACCAGATCAAACCTCAAAAATTAAAGCACTTTTCCACTCAATTTTCCTTCTCCTCGGTGAGCTGGATATTTTATAAGCAGGGGCAAGGGGGCATTGCTACCCCACCTGTGCTCCTGCCATTGCCCCTGTGAACTCTGGACATCCCCACCTCCAGCATCCCACAAAGCAGTGTGCCAAGGAGAAGGAGGTCACCACAGACTGATTTTTCCAGCTGTTCTGTCACCTCCTGGGTGCCTGTCACCTTCTGCATGACTCAACAGGCAATTTCCATGATGTTGCCCCCCACCTTGGTAAAGCACTTCTACCCATGCTAAGCACCCAACAAACTCCAACTACTTGGATATATGGCATTTTTAAGACTGGGCATCTTCCAAAGCTCTCAGCTGAACCAGGGCCATGAAGAAGATTGGAGCAATGTCCTTGATGCCCTTTGGAACAGGAAAAAAGAACTGCAAGGAAGAAGCACAGCAACAACCAGGTGCAACACTCTGCCTTCTCCCACCTCTGTGTTTGAAACAGAGCTGAAACCAGGAAGCCTTTGAGATGGGTAACTTGAGACACAGAGCTGCTTTATCATCCTGAGACATCTCATCTCATCAGGAAAAATCACAGAACAAGTGGTTTGGGCTGGAAAGGACCTTAAAGCCCACGGAGTTCCAACCCCCATGGTCTGATGCTCATCGGCTCCTGACGCCAGCCACACGGACCAAATTAATCAGTCAGACCCCCTGAGTGGGACCAATCAGCCCAGCAACAGAAGTCACCCAGCAGGAAACACAAAACACTGTTTTCATGGACTTAATTTAGAGCCCAATTCAGAAGTCCCTCATCAACCAAACTCCCATTGTCCAGGGCAATCAGTTCTGCCTTCTACGCCTTTGCAGCACTCAGAGCTGCTTTCAAAAAAAAAAAAAAATACAAGATGCAAACCAGAATCCAGGAAACATCTGCCATCTGATTCCAACACTTTTTAGGAAAAAAATGACATTTTAGATCTTGGCACTGTTTGGTTCATTTAAACAGCACAGCTGATCAGCACTTGGGCTTAGTCCTACGTGCACTTACATCCCTGTCAGTGCTTTACATCCAGAAGCAGCTTCACTGACTGGAAGGATCTGCCAAGAAAAAGAAAAATTTTAAAAAGATCCAGCCCTCACAACCATCTCCAGCCACCTCTCAGTACAGCAGGAAGAGGAGGACCCTTCCCTTTGCCAAGCACATGTGAGGGCAGCCAGCAGACCCCTGCCAAGGTCTATCCAGAACAAAATTGCACAAGACATTTTAACTCATCGAGTCCTACAAGTCACATTTACAGGACTAATTCCACCCAACTTGTCCAAGGAAAAACAAATCAGATTCCCTTCCATGTGAACATGAGAACTGCTGCAAAACATCCAGGTTTAATGCCCCACTACCATCCCAACAAAGCATCTTGGAGTCTGATCTTACACTTGCACTGAGCTCTCACACTCAAAACACCTTCCAAGAACAGTTCATTTTTGCTTTTTCCTGAACTTTCTTTAAAGTATTTTTAATGCACCTAGGAAACCTGTGGCTTTCTACCCAAAAGTCTCCACAAGGAACTTAGGACCCTTTGGACTTTAAGGATCCTCAGCCCACGGTTGTCCTGTCTGATCTCCTACACAACAGGGGTAAGCACAATGTCACCTCCTGGATTTTAGGAGGGAATTCCACTTCCTTGCCAAGCAAATAAATGCAAGATTTTCTAATTAACTTATATTCAAATTGGGTCTCAGAACTTTACCCAGAAAAAGAGGGCTCCTTTGCACAAGCCACCCAGAGATACTAAGAGTATTAGTCATGAAAGCAGGAACTGGGAGTAAAAATAGCAAGGATTCTGCACATACTTTTTTTAAGCCTCACACCTACTCAGAATTGATCTCTGGGTCAGCTGTCAAGAACTGCTTGGTTTGGGGATCTTTTTCTTTCTTTTTATTACTATTTTATTTCAGAGCAACACTTCTGATTCATAAAAATGGGAGTAACTGTGAATACATTTTCCAAATCAGCCTTCACAAGAGTGCTTTGTTGAGGTCTTACAAAAGGCCAATCTCAAAATAAACTTTTTCAGGAGTTTTTTAAATGTCAGTGACTAAGTCTTCACTCTTATTTCTGTATTTCCTTATTTTGCAACTCAAACACTTTTAACCACTGTAGGAGTCATACCCCAAGACACAGAAAATAAAGGAAAGAGAAATCTTTTGGCAAAGAAATCCATAGGATGGGTTTGACAGGTTTCATCAGTCTGTCATGCAAAGATCAACAGTTTCAAATGATGAGTTTTAAATATTGACAAGGTACCATCAGCTACTCTAATCCTAAAAAAACCCTGCCCACAGGGACCAGATGTTACAATGACAGAACAAACTCATATTTGCAGGAGGCATCACTATTACCAACAGCAGTTCATTTTCAGCACTGAGAACCCTGTTGCACCACCTGACAGACTCTGCATCAATATTCATAGTAATAAAATACTTCTGACACCTTTAGGTCAGCTAAAACATGGACCCTGTGGTCACCACATTAATTTTTTTCTTTGAAGCCTCATGCTGTGAAGACCTCTGGCTCCTCTGCTTCAAGTTTTGGCTACTTGTCACAAGTTTTGAAGTTTTTCACAACTTCCTGACTTTGTCACTTGGACACAGTCAGGGACCAGCCACCTCCTTCAACCAACATCATCCTTGTAAACCTCCTCAGAACCTCTCCAAGCCTCTGTTTACCCCACATCAACACGAATTTAACCAGTGGAAAGTCCTTGAAAACACACAGAAATACAGAATGCTCTGGGCTGGAAGGGACCTTAAAGATCATCTCATTCCAGTGCCACCCCCTGCTCTGGGCAGGGACAGCTCCCACTATCCCAGGGTGCTCCAAGCCCCATCCAACCTGGCCTTGGACACTTCCAGGGATCCAGGGGCAGCCACAGCTTCTCTGGGCACCCTGTGCCAGGGCCTCCCCACCCTCACAGGGAAGAAATTCTTCCCAATATCTGCTGGAGAAACAAGACAGCACCTTCTCTACCATGCCCTGTCCTCCAGCAAGGTAACATCACATCCCCTCACTCACACCAGAGCAGCATCCCACAGCTCTGAAAGGCCAGAAACTGCCCCAAAATACAGCAGCTGAGCCCAGCACAAGCCAAGAGCGGGGGAAAAGCATCCCCTGTCTGAAGTGTTGGCAGTTGTGGTGTCTACCCTATTTCTGGTAACACTTCCATAAAATTCTAGTAAGTGCTCCATGAAAACATCAACTGTCTGTCCAGCCAGTCAATTATCACCCATAATCACAGCTATATAACTGTATACTGTCTTCTACAGATGTAAGAACATCTGTGCAAAACACATTCTCCACCTCTGCCACATGTAACATCTGCTGAATATTTGCAAATATTCTCTCAATATTGAACTGAAATTATACTGTCTTGCTTATAATGTATTTACTGTCCAACTGCCCTGTGCACCTCTTAAAAATCATTAAAAAGGTATTTCCTTGCTGTGCACAAGGTACCAATCTCTAGGTAGCTGTTTGCTGCATTTATTTAAATGGCTTTTAGATTTTCACTTAGTAACAGATTACACCGAGCCTCCATCTTATCACAGGAGTTATTAGGACCTAATCCTTTATAAGCACTGAAGTTATTAGACTTGTGAGGATATTTTCTTCCCTTTCATAAATAATCTGTTGGAGAGAGAGAAAATAAAAAGAGGAGGAAAAAAGCCACTTGCATCGCTGCTCACCCAGGCAACAGTCCCAAGCCCACCTGCTCCTACTTTGCCAGCAGCAAAGGAAATCAAATTTGTTTTCACCTAAAGGCTTCCAGGGAGGGAAAACAAATTGCACTAAATTCTGGCCAGCACCCTTCTCTGCCACTGCAGGAAGAAACTCTTTGGAGAAGGTTTGCCCCAGGTTCAGAGGGATCTCCAGAGACTTTTTGAAATCCCCTCCATCTCCACATCCCCACCACACAACCAGGTGAAGCTGCTTCTCAGAGGTCACCACTCTGCTCCCACACTTTCTTCCCCAGAGCACCAGGGGCACAAACTGATTTTAGAAGCTGTCCTGTCCAAGGGACAGCAGAGCTGGGGATGGAGACGTGCATGGGAGGCAGAGAGGGAAGACACCTTCTCCTTCTGCATCTCTTCCCACCCCTAAGAAAACCCCACTGCAGGTCTAGGGTTTTGCCACCCAAATCCCACCACAGTTTGATAACTGCCTTCCAAGCCTCTCTGCTTATAGTTAATGCTATGTTCTGCTATTTTGATAAGAAATCACAATTTCTCCCCCATCTTCTCCTATGCCCCGCTCTCCACCACCACACCCTGCGATGTGAGTTTGCTGGACCCCTGAGCAGCTTGGTCTTGGCAGGGGCTGGAGAAGGAGGAGGAAAATGGGTGGGTTGATGGATCAGAGTCCTTTTGGAATGGGAAACCTCACTCTGCATGACAAGGTGTGCAAAGAGCATCAGCGACCAGTCCTGCTGAATAATAAAATCACGGTGAGGTTCTGGGGAGCATCTCCAAGAGGCACAGGGAAACGAGCAGCACATCAGCTCTTCAGCCACTCCTGGATCCTCCCTGGCTCCTCCATCCACACCCAGGCACTGACAGCCTGGAGCATCCCGTTGCCTCCCACACCTCAAAACACAGATGCTCCAAAGTTAACATCTTACAACCACGGTGAAACAACCCCAGAACAGCAGCTCCGAAGTGCTCCCTGCACGGGAACGGGGAAGTTTTCCCTGCCTCTGAGGCAGCCTCACTCCTCCACTCCCCTGGGAAATACATCTGGGAAAGGCAGCAGGGAAGGGCACAAACAACTCCCCGAGAACTCGCTGCAAACTCCCTCCCTTGCTTTAAAAAAGCTGCGATTCGCCTCCCTCCCCGTGGGGCTTTTAGGGTCCCTCTGCAAAAGAGACGCAGCTTGCACTGCCCAAGTCACTCGTCCGCCGCCCAAATTTCCGCGTGGAGCAATTCCAGGGCGTTTTTGCTAAACAAAAACATGCAAAAAGCCAAGAAACCACCCCAGACATCCCCAGCTGACTGCACCCAGGAAGGTTTGACGGCTCCAACAGGACATCTCATCCCACGACACGTCTCCTGCTAATGCAAAATAAATCAGCGCTCTGTCTCCCGGCGCATTTTATTATTTTTTTTTCTCACGGCACGCCAGCAATTTTAGCATTCAAAGGCAAATCGGCCGCGCTCCCAACTCCACACGTCCCTTCCCAGCACACACAAACGCAATGCCCGGGACTTTTCCCAGCGCTGGGTCTGCGGGGGGAGGACCCGAGTCGGGATCCCATCCTCATCCCTCGGCGCTGGATTCAGCAGCGCATCTCTGCGAGCAACAAAAGAGAGTTGAAGCAAACGCGCAGCACCCCGCCTTCGCTCTTCTGCTCCTCTCAAAATGTTTATTTGCAGTTTTTGAAGACACCTTAACCCGCCATGTTGAACAAGCTTTATAAATATTCATTTACCGCAGTTCGGGAGCGCTACGGGGAAATATGTCTAGATCAGGGCTCCACATTTTGGCACAGCTGAATGCCTTCTTCTCTTTTCTTTTTTTTTTTTTTTTTCCCTCTTCCCTCTCGCCTCCTGCAGCAGCTTTTTTTTGTTTCCCCCTCCTTTTCTCCCGCAGATTCAGAAGAAACCCACCCGCACACCCAAAATAACTCTTTCCGAGAGATGTGCATCAGCCCTGTAAATCTGAAAGGAGGTCGCACGAACGTTTGGCAGGAAAGCAGAAGAACGATAGGCATCACTTTAAAAAAAAAAAANAAAAAGGAAGAAAAAGGAGGGGGGGAGAAGGAAGGAAATAAAAAAAAAGGGAAAACGGAGGGGAAAAAGGAGGAGGAAAAAAAAAAACAAATGAGAGCATCTAAACTGCGATGTGTCGAGGTAACAAGAAAGCTCCCCACGCCTGCGGTGGAGCCGAGCACAGCGCGGAGCCCCCGGCCCGCGGGGCGCAGCCGGGGAGCGGCAGCCGCGCTCCGAGCGCGGTCCCGGCCGGGGGCTCAGCNACGTCCTTGCCCTTTTTTTTGGGGTTTTTTTTTCCCTTTTTTTCTCTTTTTTTTCCCCTTTTTTTTTTTTTTTTTTTGAGAAAATATTTAGCAGCCGACTCCTCCGGTGACCTTTTTCAGCGGTTTCAAGAAAAGGGGTGAAACAAACAAACAAGCAAAACAACGGCAACGACGACGACAACAACAAAAAAAAATCCGTATAAATAATCCCGCGCGCATCCCAACCCACACCGCCCCGGCTGCGCGCCCGCGGTGCCTCCGCCGCGGATTTGGGCTGCGCGGGCAGGGATGGGATCCACGCGTGGAAGTGATGCCGCGGCATCCCGGGCTGGCCGCCCGCGCCTTAAATGCCATAAAATACCATAAAGCCTTCAACACCCGAGCGCTGCCTCCCAGCTCGCCCTCCCCACCGCTCCCCGCAACCTTTTATTCCGCTTTTCCTCCTCGTTTCTTGTCGCCAAGAAACTTCCAGGGAGGGAGATGGGGGAAGAGGATGGGGAAGAGAGGGAAAGCGGAACATGCGGCGCATCCCTCAGCCCGCCCGTTCCCTCCGCTTCGCCGGGCTCCGGCATTACCTGTTTATTCCCTGTTGCGGAAAATAAATAAAATATATCAAGAAAAGCCGGCGAAGGCACAAGGCAGGATGTGAAATCAACTGGTGGGCACCCTCCGCCCTCCCGGCGCGCAGGGACACGCACAACTTTCCCTCCTTTGCTCCTCAGGTCATTGGATGTTTTTTCCCTCTCGGGTTATTCGATGTTTTTTCCCTCCCCTCGGCGGCAGCGGGGGACTCGCGGCGGAGTCGCGCTGCTGTGCGGGGGTGTTTGCACGTACAGCCACACTGCGGGGTTTTTCACATTGTGGAGACGCTCTTTTCTCCCCTCTCGCGAAAATCGGCCCCGCTGCAGGGCTGTCAAATCACGCCAGACCCCCGCCCCGGCTGGTCCCGCTCTCGGGCGGGCACAAAAATCCCCAGGGCTGGGTGGGATGGGGATAAACCCCCCTCTGCAGCCCGGGTTTCTCGGGATGCTCCGAGCGCCGGCGGATCCCAGAGCTTCCCTACCACGGTTTGCTCAGCAGCCGGGCTGGGGGGGAATTTTAGCAGGGTTTTCGCCCCCCCTCTTGCAGCCCTTGCTCAGGGACTGCGTGAATCATCTTCGATGGGGATTTTTGGAGCCTCGGCTCCCGTCTCCCTGCAGGCACGACTGGTACGATTGAGGATTCAAGTGGAAGCTTTTGGAGCATCCTGCGGGGAGGGGGTTGGTGCAGGGCACACACATTCAACAGGTCTGGAGGAGAGCAGAGGGAAGGGACACCCCTGTTTTGAGGCAGCAACCAGTCCTGGGCTTTGTCCTTTCCACAAATTCCTTTGGAATTAACCCCAAACGCTGCTGTGTCCATCCCCACACCCGGGCTGCCAAATTCACATCACCCCTGGGGCTCAGATGCAGGTGCTGTCTCCACGTGCCTTTCTCTGGTCATTTCCAAGCTCAGGCTGGAAGTTTCCAGGCTGATTTTGTGAGCATCCCTTCTTGCAGGAGCAGGGAGGGTGATCCCACGCCTGGGGAAGCACTGATTTCCCACAGGTGAGCCCAGCTCTTCCCTGCCCCACTGCAAGCACCAGCACCCTTCTCGCTGGTTCTTGCTGGGGATTCACCACTGAACCTCCCCAGTCCCTTTCTCCTCCACTCTCTCCCATCCCTTCCTCTTCCACCAGCCTCACACCCCATGCTGTGCAAGAAGACCAGTGAGGAGTGGAATAAAAATGAAGAAATGTGTGATTTGATTCTGAGATACATATGAGAAGATAGTGAAGACTGGAAAGAAAGAGCAAGTGTTGCAGACAGTGTTTCTTCCCCACAATCCGTGTTCTTGCCACTCACACTCTGTCCCTGAGAGGCCATGGGCACAGGCTCAGCCTCTCCTCTTCCAGCAGATTTCCTGGGAAACACACAAATCAAGCAGTTCCTATTTTCAGGCTTTGGGCTGCATGGGATTTCAAAACAGCAAGGGAACACTGTCAGAACTTCAAAATAAGACCAAAAACCCAAGCAGATGCCAGGAGAGCATTGAAGTCCTGTTTCTCCAGATGAGTGTGGAAGTGGGTGACATTTTCAGCACGGTGACATTTCAAATTATCAGCATACTTCTGAAAGGAAGATGCTCTGCAAACCCCATGTCTGTGTTCTCTCTCCTTTTAATCTGCTCTGAGTTAGGTCACACTGAGATTCCTCTGCCTATTTTCTTCTGAAGCTGGTGGCATCAGCCAGTTAGGGACACAGCCACAGTGGCTCTCACAGCACCTCAGGTGTTTCTCCATCTCCTTTTCTTTAACACCAGATGCCTTTGTGCTTTATTTCCATTCATGTTTAACTGGTCTTCTGAGAAGTTTTGGTTCCACTGTCTTCTCTGGAGCTTCTTCTTCCTTCTTCACCTTGACTTTCTCTGTCCTGGCCTCTTTTAGTTTTATTTAGAGACTGAAGCACTGACTGTTCAATTGGCCCTGTATGGAGAGATAAATGAATAGTAATTAAAGCTGAGGAACAAAATTCCTTTGGAACTTTTCTAAGTGGCTGCTACAACAAAGCTCTCAGATATGAAAAGGTGCAGATTTATATCAGGTCTGATCTGGAGATACCTCTAAGAGCTCCTGTTGGCAGCAAAGACTTTGCATCTTGCTCATAGCTGAGAATGCAAATTGGTTTAGTGGACATAAACTGCAGTAATTGCTGAGAGATTTCATTTTAATACTACCTTTGAGAGCAGCACGGGGAAAAAAAAGAAAGTGCTTTGAGAAATACTGAATTGTCCCACTGTAATATCCCAAGATGTAAAATGGATTTAAGCCCTGGCAGAAACTCCCACTCAGATCAACTCAGTTTCAGACTCAGTGACACTCAGGGATGTATTTTCCACTCATCTAAAGCAGCTTCATTAATTTCACTGCTGTCCATGCTCCTCAGTGCTACATTTGTTGGCAACCATGACACCTGAACTTGCATTTTAAACTGGGAACAGAAGTTTCCCATCTGAACTGATAGAAAAGATTTACCTGAGCACCAAGTACCCAAGCTGTGATGAACATCCATCTGCCCTTGCCTCTGGTGATCACCCCCAAAGGACAGAACTGCTCATATTCCAAATTTTCCATAGCTGGACACAAGAAAACTGTCCAACCCAGTGAAATTCAACAGCCCCATTACTTTAGATCAGATATCAGCAGTTCCTGATCTGCAGGATAAGATTGCTAAGACACAAAAATTTTCCCATTTTCCAGGCTGTTGCCTTCAGCAGGTTCCTGTTTTTGGAGGAGAGGTGGAGATGTAAAAAGATCCCCTCCACAAGGAGCACAAGCACACACACAAGCAGAGATGTTATGGCATTAATAGTCCCAATTTCTCTTTCTCCTGGCTTGGGAAGATAAATGCTCTGGGGCACATTATGGGATTTGCAGGTGGTTGTGTACTGGGATATCCATCTCTGGCCCAAATTTAAGCAGGTGCCTGAAGGACTTCAGAGCATCCCATGAGCTTAACATGGTGCTGAGATGACTTTTGTGTTCATGAAATGGCACTGGCCTTGCAGACTGCAAATGGGGGATCTGAGCCAGCTTTTCTACAGGGAAAATGTTAAAGCTCAGGGTCTGGAGCTTCACCTGTGATAAACACTGGGACACTGGGCAGAAGTTCCCTGGTGGCAGCCAGGTTTCCTTTTAACCCAAAGGATGTGGTTATCTCCACTTTTGGAGGTATCTGCCTGCTTTGGGGATGCTGACACTGAGCTGCCCTGCACTGGGAAAGAGGCAAGGCTGACCCTGGGGAATCCTTTGGGGCTGGTTAAGAGTGCCCAGCCTGAGTGAGCTGAAGGATGTGGAGTGTCTGACAGGAGCTTGGGGTCAGAGAGGAGACCAACAGGACGTCACCTGGGGCCAAGCACAGCTCCAGTTAGTTCCTCTGCCAAACACATCTCCTGGGACTGCTCCTGGGCTCACAGTGAAGTACTCTGCATTTTCCCTCTCCTCTCAACCAGCTGTGGCCTTCAGCTTCCAAGTTTTCACCCCACCTTATCACAATCTCTACAGGAGGTAAAGACACCATCAGGCCTTTATTTCATGACAGTCCCTGGGCCAGGGCTTTCACTTCTACCTTTGTCTTCTTTTAATTCATCAGCCCTAGTTCAGAGAGAAGTTGGTCCCTGGGAGGTGGCACTAGGATGCTGAAAGACTTGTTTCACAGTGCCATCTCCTGGAGATCGTATTTAGGCCCAATTTCTCCGATACCTTTTTTTGTTGGATGTATCCCAGCTTTGAAGGGAGGTGTTTAAGGCATGATCTGAAGAAGAGATTAGCATAAGTGAAGTTAATCCAAAAACTTAAACTCCCTCTTTATGCTTCATAGTAAAAGTCTTGCTCCTTGGATGCTGAGGACAGCAAAGAGATTGCTGGCTTGGGGTTCATAAAATATTCACTGGGTTATGGTCTCAGGCTCTTGGCAGCACCAGCCCTGTGTGCAGTGAGTGCAGAGGCAAAAAGGCCCCTGGAGAGGTAAAGGGTCCCTTGGTGTAGCCCTTCTCCTGCAGGAACTCAAGGAATACCAGGGAAAAGGGATCATCTCCTCTCAAATGGGAGGTCTCAGGGCCAGGCATCCCCACAGCCTCCAGCAGCAGCTGCCCTGCATACCCTGCCCCAGACACACCCCACACACCAACCCCACAGCCCAAAGCAGTTAATTACCCAAGTTTGTTTATTTCTATGGCCTGTTGATTAGAAATCACTGAGTAGGCCTTGTGGCTGCTCAGCAGAGGGTCAATGACTGGCTTTAATATTAAGTGGAACATCTGAGCCAGCACCTCCTGCCTGCAGCTCAGCAATGCCCAGAAATCGTGGTCTCTGTGCTGAACAATGGCTCTCCCACCTCAGCAGTAAATGAAAAGGAAGCACATGTTCTACCCAATAAATCACAGCACTGAGGTTCAATACTGGGCTCATAGCTATGAGCCTTATTGATCGTGCCAGACTACAGGAGAGATCCACTCTCATGTCAGAAACTTGCTCATTTCTACCTTTTACTAACAGCTTCTTTATTTATTTCAAGTGTTTACAGGCTTTGCCTTGTCAGGCAAATGCCTCCTGCTTTTCAGCCTCTACAAACTGGTGTTGGGAAGGGAGGCTGGGGAAACTGAGGCAGGGGGAGCTGAGCTGTCACACACAGATATGCAGTCCCAGGGAAAGGCTGTGACAATGGAAATGGATTTAACCTCAGATGCAGCACAGTGGATAGGCTTTCACTTAGCAGGGGGGTTTCTGCCCAGCTCTGTGGTGTCAAACAAGTAAATTCTCCATTTCCCTCCCCTTTCACAGAGGAATCTCCTTAATGGCAGAACAAGACTGAAATCTCTGACTGACAAGGATGACCAGGAAGGAGCTCACATTTTATTAAAGTGTAAATTATGCATCAGATCTGCATTTCTCATCACTGCTGCATGTGGAGTGAATTCTGCATCAGAGTGTGTGAGATACTCAGTTGGTCTGGCTCTCTCAGTGCCCTGCTTGCATGGTGGGCTCAAAAGCCAGCTCAGGCATTTCCATTTCTTGGTACCTAATAGGATTAAGGAGCTGGTCAGCTGTGGGCAGAAATGCCCACCCACAACACAATTTGTGCCCAAAATTTCTCTGGCAACACCGTGCAACAAAACCTAATCTTGCAAGTACCCATTTGACCTTCTCCTCCCTCCTTCCAGGCCCCACTCAGCACCACCCCAAATCCACAGCAAAGTATTAAAAGGTCATATCAGTAATTTGGGGGGATTTTTTCTACAGTACTAAGCTGAAAATGATGCATTTGGAAGCATCTCTCTGAAGCTGACTATGAAACAGGCTTGAACATGGCTTTTGCTCTTTTAATGGCTCCTTCTGTATTAAGGAGGAAGATTAAGAACAAAATGCCACTAATTGCACATAAAGGCCCTGGCTTCCACAACAGAGTAACTGTACATTGTATTCAGCTTAATCTCCATCTGCCCCTAAGAGCATAATTGATTTTTTATTTTAATTTGGAGAGGCTGACACTTCTACTTCTTCATTGCCAGGTTGCTAAGCACATTTAATAAGGATGCATATGAGTGGAGCAGTCTACAGTATGCCATTAAAGGTAATAGGTAACATATTTAAGGTCATAATGAGCTCAGGACTAAGTATCTCAGTGCAGGGATCAGGAGGGAAGGTGGATAAATACTTTTCTTACTGGAACTCTGCTGAGCAAGACATGGCCATGGGCTTATAAGTAAAGAAGGAAACAGAAACAGTTTTTCATTAAGTAAATTTTCTGATCTCGTTTCAGACCCCTTGGTAGTTCATGTCCTGCCTGCAGGTGACCATGGGTTTACCCTAGACTGGCTGGCCCCTGACAGGTATCAGCCTCTGTGCCTCAGTTTCCCCATCCCTAAAATGAAAAGAGGAATATATAAGCTGCTTGAAGCATTCACTGCTGAAAAATGCCATATTCTGTCCCATACAAGCATCCTGTACTTTTGCATTTAGAAAGGAAGCACTGCACAGATGGGAGACTGATATCGAGGTAAATTAAAAGCCAGGTCCTTAAACATATTTAAGAATTTTGATCCCTCTTTGATTTCCTATTGCAAACAAAAGGTTTTAGGAATGTAGGGACATTTTTTAAGGAACACAAAAAGCTGCAGGCAGCTTTGGATGTGACTCCAGGATCAAGTTCCTCAAAGTCCTTGCTTTTATTATGACATTGATACCCTTTTCTCCACTTTTAGGCTCTCAAGAAGCCTGCCCAGGACATGTCTGGTTACCTTCAGGCATCCCCAGGCTTGTAGGAGCCTCAGGAAGATTTGGTCCTAGAGCAGCATCTGCTCTCTTTGAAATTCACACCCTCTGTGAAATCCTGCAGAGAGACTCAGCTCCTACGTCTGTCACAAGCTTGCAGCCAAACACCCCAAAAAATTCAAGCTTGGGGAAAAAAAAATGTAGCTGCTGCCACAAGCAGAGAGGGTGAAAATCCTCAGCACCCATCCTGGCTGCTCAGAAATTCCTGTTAAGGGGATGAGATACAACTTCAGCCTCCAAGCCCAGGACTCTTTCCTGGGTTTTGCTGGATCCCAGTGGGCACAACAAAGGCTGTATTTTGTATTTCCAGGGGAAAACCCCTGGATTTTGGCTGACACCCTCACACAGAGCCCACAGTGCCAGGAGAAGAACGTGCCCTCAGGCACCAACTGTGTCATCTGAGTCAAGCACTGCTTGATTTATGTGGTGGAACCGATCTGATACCCTAAAACGTGGCATGGGACGTGCTCAGCCAGAGCTGGTGACATTTAATGAGACAGAGATTTTGTGCAATTCAACCTAATTGCTGATTCTCTTCTGATTTTATAAACTGGCACTGCTGGAGGCTGGGATTCACAGCAGGATCTCTCCACAGGAATCTTTTCCAGTGGGCATCTCTGGACAGTTAATTTCTGACATTCATGCCAGCCCTACTTTTCTGTGGGTTCAGCTATAATCAAAAAAATAAAAAATACTTTCCCAGCTTGTTCCTGCCACACATTATAAATATTGGCCCTCTTTCAGGTTTTCTTTTGGATTGAACCAGGTTGTTCCCTGATGAATCCAGGGTGCATTCAGGGGTCACCTGAAGGATTTCCCTTTGTACACAGTGTGAGTGAGGATGAATTTACCTTCCTCAGTCCTGTGTGGTTTTCAAGCCTCAGCCTCAAGAACCCTTAGCAGATTCTGCCAGGTTCCCAAGGAGGAATGTGCCACATCAGTGCCACCCTCATGGGCTGTGTTTTCAGTCTTTTTGTACTGCAAATCACCTCTTTTCATCTACAGAGATGCCTCATTAATCCCAGAAGAGACCAAGGTGGACATGGCCTTGGGAAACACAAGACTTGTCCTGGAGGATGGAGATCTCCTCTTACAGCAAACAGCACCAGCAGGGCAAATTCAGGTAATATTTCACTAGCACTGGACAGGATTTCCAGGATCTTCACTGGGGGAGGTGTGCTTCCAACAGCTAAAACTTTTTAACATGAAAAAATCCTCCTCCTTCCTTGTTTTTTGATCACCTCTTATTATAAATGTGAGGTAAAAATGTCAAAGCTTCTTGGCGTGGTGCTGAGGAAAGAATAGGTTTTAGTACTGTGAAAAAAAGGTTTTGTCTAAAGCAACACAACTCTTTACACAGGAAAAGCCACATTTTTGTTTGCTCAGCACAAACAACTTCTTCTTTCTTGCTCACACCTACAATTTCATAATGTAGAATCAGAGAAGGCTTCACCCTGACAAATCTTCTTAGTCCACATCTCAATGTCCTTTAAATTGCCTCCTTACAAACAAAGGGATGTCACAAAGTCCTGTCAAGAGGAAACTCTTGCTGACAGGCATTGGATTTAAAGTACTGTTTAGGTAAACAAATCGTGATTGCAGTCGATTAATTGATTACCTTACTGTCTATGAAATATCCTATTTATCCAAGATGCACTAAGGCAGCTCATTAGCTATTAGCATAAACAAAGAGTGAAAAATAGGGGCAGAGGGGGACTTTGGAAGAGATGCCAACAAGACAGGGCCAGGAAAAATGGTTTCTGTTTGAAAGGCATTGTCAGGGATGAAAGTTCATGTGAAAATGCCTTCTTAAACTGGCAAGTGCAGTGTCCCTGTCACATATTTGGGATACCTCAATGGATGTATCCAAGACTGCATTCTGAAAGAAGGAACTGGGGTTTTTTGGTGTGGGTTTGTTTTTTTTTTCTGGGGAAATGTCAGTGTTTGGGGGATATTTCCATGATTTCCATGCTCCATCCCTGGAAGTGTTCAAGGTTGGATAGGGTCCACCCTGATCTAGGGAAAAGTGGCCCTGCCCATGGCAGGGGATTGGAATGAGAGGATCTTTAAACCATTCTGTGACTCTGGAACTTTTATGCTCCTCTATTCCTATGCAAAGACTTGTCCCATCCCAGTGGTTGGATGGGAGCAGTGGGAAATGTCCATGGAGACTGATCCAGATGTGATCACTGTGACTGCACAGGGCAGAGGATTCACATTCCTCCTCGCTGGATAACAACAGGTGTTGAGCTAGGAAAGGACTTTGATTTTCCTCATGACAAGCTTTAAAAAGCACTTGATTTTCAGCTCAGCTTTTNGTATCCAAGACTGCATTCTGAAAGAAGGAACTGGGGTTTTTTGGTGTGGGTTTGTTTTTTTTTTCTGGGGAAATGTCAGTGTTTGGGGGATATTTCCATGATTTCCATGCTCCATCCCTGGAAGTGTTCAAGGTTGGATAGGGTCCACCCTGATCTAGGGAAAAGTGGCCCTGCCCATGGCAGGGGATTGGAATGAGAGGATCTTTAAACCATTCTGTGACTCTGGAACTTTTATGCTCCTCTATTCCTATGCAGACTTGTCCCAGCCCAGTGGTTGGATGGGAGGAGTGGGAAATGTCCATGGAGACTGATCCAGATGTGATCACTGTGACTGCACAGGGCAGAGGATTCACATTCCTCCTCGCTGGATAACAACAGGTGTTGAGCTAGGAAAGGACTTTGATTTTCCTCATGACAAGCTTTAAAAAGCACTTGATTTTCAGCTCAGCTTTTCAAAACCTGGGGCCAGAAGAAGCTTTTTGGACAGGGATGGGACTGCCCTTCCTGTCAGAACAGGCTCCAAAGGCTTTTCCCCAGCTTTGCCATAGAGAAAAGGCAGAAAACTCAGCATGCAAAGTCATTCAAAGGCATTTGCACAGCAAAGGCAGCACTTTCAAAGGAGACTGAGAAAGCTCAGACCCAGTAGGAGAGGATCAACATTTCCTTTGGACTGCTTGGAAAATCCTCCCTGTGTGTGCTCAGAGAGGTGGCCCCTGTGGGGGCAAACCACGGCACTGCAGAGAAATTCCCCAAAAATGATTAGTGCCAGTGCTTGCAGGCTGGAGGCACAGAAAGGTGACTTCCCCTCCTGGCTGGTCACAGCCCAAGGATCCATCATTAGGCCGTTCTGCCTCCCCATTTTTCATCTCACCAGGTAGTTTTAATGCTAATCTGCTTAACTGCCTTTTTATAGCTGGTAGCTCGAGGCTGGTTGAGTTAAGGAACCTTTACAGCTGTGCAGTCGTTTACAGGGCTGCTTTAAGACATGGCATTTATTATGTATGAAGCTTTATAACAACCATCCATATCAGAGCTGATGGAGAACATGAAAGCAATACAGCACCACTCCTTCCTACAGCACTTTGTTACAGGTGACAAGAGATAGGAGATCCAAAGGCTCAGTAAAACCAGGAGCAGGAAATTATTTTCCTAAGAGACTTCTAAAGGATTTAATGATAAATAAGACTTTTAGAGCCACAGTGAAACAAAGGGCTGCTCTAATTAAAAAGAAATCTGATCCCCTGAAATGTTGGAGGTTGTATTCATCTGTCTGAGCTAGGAGATATTGAGATAAGTGCAGCTGAAGTATTAATCCCCTTCGTAATTTGGGTGGGGAAAATCACTGCAGGGACCTGGAAAAGAAATTCATCTCCCTCCAGGGTAAATAGCAAATATTTTATCTATGCTGGAGACTTTCAAACTTCCACTTTGGAGTATAAACTGTGATCTGTTTCAGCACAAGGAAAATTGGTTTCCAGGCCCAAAGCAGCCTGTGAGACATCTTTGTCTGGACCTTCAGGTGAGAAGAGTCCCAAATCCAGCCCAAAGCCAAGAAGAAACCCTGGTCCCACAGATTCCTGAGGGGAGCAGATTCCCCACAGGATCATTACTCACATGACAAAATTATGCAGGTACTTAGGAGTTTTGCTGCACTGGAGCCACACAGTTTTGAACTTCTTTGAATTAAACCCTGCAAGAGTGTGGTAAATGGGAAGAGTTTTCCTTTCAGAATACAAATGAAAGTCTGCAAAACTGTATTAAATTCACTGTCACTGTAATCCTTCTCAAAGCAGACAGAAGTTTAAATCATCCTCCTTCCTACCCCAAAACAAAGCTCTCAACTCCCATCTCCATTTCAAGGCTGATTATAAATAGAAAGTGTTGCTCCTCCTGCAGTTTAATCAGTTTTGTTTTCAAGCCAAAGACAAGCACAAAAGTTGAGTTTCATTCTTAGTGGTTTCAGCCTTTTTCGTTCAGGAGAGCTCAAGAGCCAGTTCCTGTAAATAAAACCACTTCTTAGCACTAAATACTTCTCATTTACACCCACAGAGCACCTGGGCCAGCTTTTCCAAGAAATCCATTTGTGTTCTCACTCCTCATGATGGCAGAGCACTCCCAAACCTGTATAAAGGCATTATAAGAAGTTCATGAGAAAGACACTTGGTGTAACGAGACTAAATGAAAATATATGTAATGAAAGCTTGGAGAAAAAGCATTCACACACTGGTTACAAAGAGCTAATGTCCACTTTAAGTGGTACCAAGAGCTGGAGCAATTGAAAGATAATAAGGAGAAAATGAGTAATGAATCAATTTTATTGTGTGCTGTTGAGCAGTCCTCGCTGGAAGAGAATGTGTTGATACTGACTGATAAAAGGGATGGATGGGAACTGACAGCAGCAGGGGCAAGTACTCCCACACTTTCTGAAGAAATAAATGATTTCTGGAATTATTTTTGCCTCAGCCAATAGGATCCCACTGAAAAAAAAAATGGGATGTTTTCTTGTGGAGATCAGTATAGACACAGCAATTGAACAGCACGGTATTTATCGAGAGAGAAAATTCCAGCTTTATTGGAGACACAAACTCACTTTGCATCTTTCTTGAATGTGGCTGTGCTGGCTCTCCCAGGAAAGGTGGTACCACCCAGATCTCCCTGTGGACTCATCTCTGCTGGCACATCTCCCTTTTTCATGGGTTATATCCCTAAGCCATCACCTCCCACGTCACCTCTTGGGTTTGATATGGGTTCCAAATTCACATTTGCTTCCCTGGACTCATAGAATGGCTTGGGTTGGAAGGGACCTTAAAGACCATTTATTTCCAACTCCCTGCAAGGGCAGGGACATTTTCCACTAGAGCAGGTGTTCAAACCTGCCTTGGGAGGTGACAATAACCCAGGTTCTTGTTAATAGAACTTTCGGGGCAGGTTAGAGTGAAACAACACCACACGCCCCAAAACTCTCCTCCTCCCTCTCTGGGGTGCAAACCTGGCCCCAGCAAAGCAAAAAGGGGCAAATGTTGGAGCCACCAACCATAAACACTTCAGTGTCTCACCCCAGGCTGCTCAGAGCCCCATCCAGCCTGGCTGCAGACTGGATCCAGAACCCAGAAAGCTGCTCTGGTACATTCCCTGTTGAAAACAGAGCACAGTGAGTCCACTCAGGCATTTCTTCCTGCTACAGCAAGACTCATCCCTGTAACCAAGCTGATTTGGGAGTCTCCACTCCAGTCTGAGCAGTGGAAATCCATTTGGCAATTGTTGTCTTACTGTTTCCTATGTTTCAGTTTTTTCATCCCTGTTTAATTCTTCACCAAAGCACCATTTATGCCTAATTGTGGAAATCTGGATCAGTCCTGAATCTCACTGACTAATATTATTTCACCCATGTGTTAACTTGCAAACATCTGTGATGGCAAGCAGATGTCTTCTGGCCTTTGGAAATCCCTGGGCATTCAGGGGTTTGTGTTTCAGCTGTAGCATCCAGAAGTGAAGAGATGGGGAGGAAAAGAACATATGGCCTACATCAGCATCAAGCTAAGGGGTTGCCTGTTAAAACAGCAGCCCTTGATTAGGGTGAGGCTGAAAATAGAAAAAATACAGTAGAAGAAAGTAGAAACACCATTTAGGTTGAGTTTGAAATAAGCATTGAATTAAAGCAATTTCTCATTGAATGGTACAGACCTGCTCCTCCCAGGCAAAGAGGAAAAGTGTCAGGCTTGGGCCCCCCACCTTGAGCTATGCCAAAAGCTAAGATCTCTGCAGAACTCATGAAAAGATGCCAAAAGTCACTGTGCACAAATCTCCTTGAAAAAAATTAGCATTTCAGCCTGTAGAGTTACTATTCTGGTGCAATAAGGAAAATTTAGGCCAGTTAAAAGCCTTTTTTCAATTGCATGTACCAGAGGAAGGTGATTGAAAAACTCCCCCCCCTTCACTGGTGCAACACTGTCAGAAAAACTTTGAAAGAGCAGATCTGGTGTCAGACACATACAGTGACTGGGGGCGTGTAAATGGCTCTGCAAACCAATTTTCTGACCATTTTTGTTATAAAAAGAGCTGGTAGCTGTGCTATACTCATAGAATCACAGCATCCTTTAGGCTGGAAAGGTGTGTCTTGCCCTCTGCAGTTCCAGAAAGCAAGAGCTGCAGGGTGGGATGGATTTGTATGATCATCTCCAGCAGCTGCTGTCTTGCTCCTTCAAATATTTTTCCTCTTCTCCTGCTGAAGATGGAAATGCAGCAAAAACATGACTCCTGTGGGATGCAGCTTCTCTGGGATACAGCTGCCAGGCATTTTGTCCAGCTTTGCATCCACACAGGGCTGGGCTTCAGAGCCAGAGAAAGCTTTGCCTGTGAGCTGTGCTCATGTGAGCACTGGGACTCCTCTGTAAATAACTTGAAGGATCCTCCCAGACACTAAATTCAGCCATGGGGTGAGGAGGCAGGTTTTGAGGAAGCCTAGAAAGCCAGTTTTGGCTGCAGGGCTCCATCTCAGAGACCCTGAGTGTTCCAAAGCAGCAGACCCAGCTCCCTGCAGTTACAGCCTCCCCTCCAGAGCTGGAGGGACTCTGGGCTCAGTACAGATTCCTGCTGCAATAATTCTGCTTGAGAAGAAGTTGTATGTTGTGGCCTGTGTCCAGTGTCTGGGAAGTAAAATGGGAAAACACAGCTCTGGTAAATGGATTCTTTCAACTGAGATTGTTTTGTATCACATCTCATCTAAGGGTGAGATTTACACATCTGATCTAATGCCAGCTGGAATCAGGAAAAAGATTCCCTTTGAGTTCATAAAACACAGGGCTGACCAAAGTATCCTCACCACTCTGCTTACTGCTTTGGAAAACCACTGGGTAGCATCATGAAAAAAAATAATAACAGCAAAGTAATTATTTTAAATTAAATGCATACTTCAGAGCAAAGTGTTTTACTAAACACCACCTGATCTGAGGCCACCCATCACAGGAGAAATGAGCAATCCTCCCCCTGGTGTTTTCTTTGTGACTTTTGTTCCTTGCTTAACTAGATGAAGTCACTAAGAAGGGATTAAACCTAAAACTGAGATTCCAGCAGGTCCTCAGGAAGGACTGGCTTAGCTGAGCAGCTCTCAGTGCCCTGTGCAGTGCACACCCAATGTCTGCATGTTGGATAATGAACTGGGAAGGGACTCAAACTGACTGATTTCCTGGGTAGGATCCTAAGGATGCTTTAATTCCTCCTCCCATTTAATATCCAAAAGGATCATTATGGGCTTGTGTGTGCATGTGTCTCATCAGAGACCAACTAGGTGAGTAAAAAACAACTGTTTTAAGATATTTGTTGGGATTTATTCAGCAATCCTTGGGAAGAAACACTGTAGGTAGCACAGGGGCAGATTTGACTGAGGTTTCCAGGCTGAAGTCAGTCTTCTTCCTGCACCTTGAGAAGGTTTGTTTGTTGCAACACTTGTTGCACCATTTCTAATCCAAACACTATTAGCACCCCTTTTCTTCCACATCCGGGTGGTTCTTCTCATGGAAATTCATCCAGGTGAAATTTAGCCAAGGTCAAGCTCTCTTCTGAAGCTTTTTTGTGCCTGTAAGGGTCCATCACTCTCCTGACCTGCAGTTCTGCAGCTGAGATTGCACAGTAAATGTGAAATGGAGTCCTTGAGCAGATTATTAGTTTAAGGTTTGGTAGCATGAGCTGTTTGGAAACACCTCAGGAGAGGTAACTGAGGTCCCTTCCAGGATGACTCTTTGCAGCCTGAATGGAAATAATATCTCTGCTGCAGCTGTAAAAAATGCATTAAAGGGAGTTAGAAGCAAAGTCTCAGCTATAACATTTATAAAACATCAAGGGTGGCTTGTGAAGGAACCTGTGGTTTTCAAGTGCTAATGGAGAAAGGCTTGGGAGCAGGGAATATTCACCAGGTCTTGGAAAATTAGCATTTTATTTCAAGGCTTTTGATGAGCAATAGAACTCGGGGGGAAATAATCAAGGTCCTCCCTGGCTCGTGCTACATGAATGTGGTGAATATTTAACATTTCTCCAGTTGGGTAGGTCTCTGTTTCCTAACTGATCTTTTTGCATAAATACTTACCCAGGCTGTCAGGCTCCACCATCCAGCTGAAGACCTGCAAGGATTCATCCAAACCCACGACTCTGCAGAGAAAAAAGCTTCCTTTTTCCTGAGGCAATCTCAGGTCTGCCAGAGAGACAGAAGAGCTGTAAGGAACAAAATTGTATTTGATTGGATTTTTTCTCTTTGCCCCCTTTTGTTTTATATCCTGAGGAGGAGTCTGATCCCCCTGAGCTGGAAGGGTGTGGAGATCTCCAAAAGCAAAGGATCAGGACAATTCCTGTCTGCCCAAGAAACAACAATGCATCCCAAGGAGATACAGGCTGGCAGAAGGAAGCAGGGAAGCCCAGAAAATGCATTAAATGGAGAATTTAGGAGATCAACTCATCAATTCTCCCACCTCCAGCAGGAATTACCCAGCTGCCCCTGAGAGAGGACTATTGCTTGCACTCAATTAATAGTTGGACTTGATGATCTTGGAAGTCTTTTCCAGCCTAAATGATTCTCTGCTTCTAAAATGATGGATGTTCTTAAAATCTTCCAGTGGCAGAATTTCTCCCTCTGTCTCCAACAACTTGTTGCATCTCTTCACTAGCCTTAGTCCTGGAGAAGGTGTCCTAATGCCAGCCTAAAGCCATTCTGTTGCAGTTCAGATCCAGGGAATCTTGCCCAGGTCTTGATGGACATAAATTTAAATGTATCTTAAGCTTGAAGGAACTTGTGTCTGGCCATTCTTAGATAAGAGCAACACAAGCTGAATTTTCAAGGAAGAAATGGATTGAAAAAGCAAATGTTGCACCTTTCTAGCAGCTCTACCCTTGTCCAAATAGTCACAAACCTAAAGGTCATCTCAGCACCACAGAATGGTTTGGGTTGGAAGAGACCTTAAAGACCACCCAGTCCAACCCCCCTGCCAAGGGCTCAGCCCTGTAGGAATGGGGGTGATCTGTGACCTCCAGAGAGTCACAGCTGAAGCAGGGACATCATCCCACAGGGATGGAGGGACCTGTGAGGGACCTCACACTTTGTCCTCCAGCCAAGGGTGAAGGGATGGCCGTGCAGAGGAGTGGGCTGTGCTCAGGGGCTGATTTGCAGAGCTGAGGTTTCTGAATGAGGGGAGGGGGAAAGGGAAGCTGAAAAAAGCTGGAAAAGGCTCTTTCTGCCTTTCACAGTTGGGCACAGACCTGAAAGCTGCTGTCCCCTGCCCCTCTGGCTTACACAGCCAGGGTGAGCGAGGCAGGCAGTGTTTGGGAGCCTCAGCTCCAAGCCAAGCCAGCAAAGCCACAGACCCTGTAAAGTGGGAAATTATTCCCATTCATTCTGAGCAAGACACTGAACATCTCATAATAACACAGCTAAAGCACTTCCTGAAAATAGAAAAGAATTACCTTGACAATTACTCCTTGGAGTATCCTGCAGTACAAAGTCCTGGCTGATACAAAAATTGGTGTTGGCCTCTTGCTTATGAATATAACCTGGAACTGATTGTTAAATGTGCCAGGCCTTGTAAAATGGGTAATTCAGCAAGAATAAGGTCTAGCTACTATTTAATCAGCAGGGATCATTGCTGCTGGCAGCTTGAATGAAGTCTGTTCCAAGTATCAGCTAAAGGAAGTTTTCTCAAGGGCTCTTGTTTTCAGATGTAATTTCTTCATCACATGATAAATAAAACCAGATGAATAATTTACATGAGCATCATCCTGAAAAAGGCAGCTTCATGTGTCCCTTCCAGTTTACTACAGTAACCACCTGCAGAACTGCCACTGCCTTTTCCTCATCCCCATCATCAAACTGGGGACCCTGGGGGTACAAAACACCTGAGAGTTTTGGGGGCAAGAGAGTTGAAGAAATCAATGCTGTGTTGGTATTTTAAAAATGGCCATTCATGTTTTTGTGACTCTTTTGTGACACGAGGCCATCACTGAACTGCCTGGAGCTGGAGCAGACTCATTCACCTGGCCAGGATGGTCAAAGGAAGATGTCCTGAGAGAGGTTATTCCTCCCCACTGGCTGTGAAAGGAGGCAAGAGACCTCTCAAGAAGCCAGGTAAGGTGGATCCCAGCCAGGAGTAACTTGTGCAGGGCAGGGGTTGGATTTCTCATCCTGTGACTGCACCAGGGCTGCACCGAGGGCATCCAAGGCCGTGGCAACCTTACAGAAAAAGGAGTAGACCTAAAAAAAGTATCCCTCCAGATCCAGGCCAGCATCTCTTCACAGCTAAGTGAGGAAGCCTTGAAAGGCCTTGTCCTCCTCCCAGGTCTGTTTTGAGCTCAGAGCCCAGCCACAGCACAGGAGTGTGAGCAGGCACCTGTGCTGAGTGTCAGATATGGGCTGGACAATTTTCCCAGTGCTGCAAAACACTGGTTTTCTTTCCTTTTTTTTTTCTTTTTTTTTCTTTTTTTTTTTTTCTAATTTATTTTTTGGAAACAAAAAAAAAACTGACTTGTCTTTCAGAGGCAGAACAATTCCAATAACTTTATTAACTTTTTGTAACTGTACTGGAATAGTTTTGCCACAAAGCCTGTTCCTCCAATGACACCTATTATTCCTAAAGGTTTTTCTGGAGGAGAAAATATCCAATTTCTTTTCTGTTTCTTATTTTTCCTTTCTGCTTCTTATTTTCTCAAATGCTTGCCATTCTTCTTTGCTTTCTCCAGACTCCAGCACATCTTTGTGTGATGGGAAAACTGAGCTGAACCCAGCAAATGCCCAATTTTTCTATAAAACTCTCCAGACCACCTCCCAAAACAGGATGTGCTTCATTGCAACACCTTTCTTGTTATCAGCTCACATTTTGTCTGCAGGACATTTGCATCTCCTGAAACTCTTTCCAGCCCCTTTCTGCTTCCTTCCTTCCCCACCACTCATTGCATTTCCTTCTGTTTAGTCTGGAACCACCCCTCCAGTTTAATGAAATAATTCCTAATGTTCACCCTAACCTCATGAAGGGTTGTAGACTCTTCCATCTTGATATCCTTGACCCTCTCCTAAGGGTTTGATTTACCTCACCCAAGTTCAGGTGCCCACCTGGAGCCATCACACTGCTCCTGATGCAGCAGCAAAAAGCTTTGGGAGTTTGTCTGGAGGTGGTGCTCCTGCAGAGCTCAGGGGAGCTGTGCATTCCCTTGGCTTTTACTGGGGCAGAAACACAACCCTTCCTCAGTTGTGTCCTCTCAGAGTAGGAAATAAAACACCCTTGACATGATTTATTCTTCTCAAATCCATACTGGCTGGGTTTTATTACCTTATTATCTGCTAGGTGCTTATAAATTGATTATTTGATAATTTTTAACAATGCCTTCCTGGCTACTGGAATAAAGCTGGTGGGTCTCTGATTCCTCACACCCTCATTCCCCTCCTCACAGCCAGGCACAGAATTTACCCTTCTCCTGTGATAATCCCTGAGGAGCCAGATTTTACCCTGCCCACTTCACAGCTACTCTTGCTCAGGTTTCTTCAGGCCCTTGAATCCATCAGTCTTGATTCCTCTCATCTTTTAACCTGTCCTTGTCCTGTATTATCAATGCTCACATTGTTTTTAAGTTAATTTCACTTGCTAATCCTTTTTGGAAGGCTGGGAAGATGAAGGTATATTCTGTGGTTTCCATTATTTGGTTTTCCATTCTAGCATAGAGTAGAATACTGTTCTTATAGAGAATTCACAGAATTCCTCCATCCTTTGTTTTTCCTTTGTACTTTCATAAATAGCCTTGGTTGGTTTCTTCATTCCTTATCACTGGAAATTGCTTTGGTGTTTCTGATTTTATGCTTATGCACATGGCCTAATATTTTAATTCGTTTTTCTTAGTGTTTTTTGTTTCTTTAATGATTCCTTAATTAAATTCTACTTCTTGCATAAGCACTTCCTTGACTTGCTTTTTCTTTTGCTGGGTGTTTTTCAAATGTTAGGAGCATAAAATGGTTTGGGTTGGAAGAGACCTTGAAGATTATCTTGTTCCACCTCCCTGCCATGGGCAGGGACACCTCCCACTATCCCAGGTTGTTCCAAGCCCTGTCCAACCTGGCCTTGGACACTTCCAGGGATCCAGGGGCAGCCACAGCTTCTCTGGGCACCTTCTGCTGAGGCCTCACAACCCTCACAGGGAAGAATTTCTTCCTAATATCAATCTAAACCTGTCCCCTGGCAGTGTGAATCCGTTCCTCCTTATCCCATCACTGCATTCCCTTGTCCAAAGTCTCTCTCCAGCTCTCTTGGAGCCCTTTTAGATACTGAAAGTAGCTCTAAAGTCTCCCCAGAGAGAGAAAACACTTGGGGGAGAAAAAAAAAAAAAAGCAGGAGGCCAATGGTGAGACGTCTTAATTGCCAAAATAACAGAGCAGAATTTAACAGCCAAAGCTCCTGGACTCCACTTGGGATACAAAAAAACCTTCAGGACTGTTTTGCATGGGTTCAGAAAATGCAAATATTTTGAAGTGCCAGTGGTGCTTCTGATAAAGCAAAGCTGTGTTTTCCCGGAGCCTGTGGAGCACAACAAGCACTGAGGGGTGTCTGGCTCTTCCTGCAGGGAGGGGGAATCCAGGGGTTCTGTTTATCACCCTCTTGTAGCGTTTTCACACGTGGGAGGCACTCTGCTCTCCTGTAAAACTGTCACTGGAAACAAGAGCTCAGACAACTTCGTGCTGCTGATAAAGCAGCCGGGGGAAATCAGCGTTAATTGGGCTTGAAGAAAGGGGAGGAGGCAGCGCTGGCTCCAGGGAGCTTTGGAAAAACTGTGCCCTGGGGCAAGACCCTGATACATCGCAGATAATTTGCAGGTTATTCATAGAAACTACAATTTTGCTTAAATTAAATTAAAATCTTGCTTAAATTACTTCNCCCCCTTTGTTTTCTCCAGTTGCTGTGCTGTACCTGGGCAAGCAGAGTCCAGGGCACCTCCCAGGGGAAAAATTACCATCCAGCAATTCTTGAAAATGCCTTTTTAGCAGCAGCCTAGGACATGTGAGAAAATGCAAAAAAAAAGTTAGAGCCCGAGGAAATCTCTGTTAAAATGTGTACTTGCTTAATAGGTGCTTCCACATACAGTGTGTTCAACTGGCTTCTGTAAAAGTATCAACTTTAATATTTGATTTAGAATTTAATATAAAGGCAACTGACTGTGAAACACAATCAGATTTACCAGCTCAGGGGAATGAACCTTTTTATGAAAGTAACAATTGCACATACAAAATCAGCTGAAAATGAGTTAGTGAGATGAAACTTCCACCTTCCTGGCTGAACTCGTGATTAAACCATGATTAAAGTCAGTGAGCTAAGTGAACATCTATCAACCCAAAATTTAATTCACTCTGGAAAAGAAAAAGAGGAGGGACTATTTTTGTTATGTCAGTGATGTGCTGGGTGACTTGAGGAGGGACAAGGCTCCAGCCTAAACTGCCTGGCACTAAAGACCTCCCCAGAACAGGGGATTCCCAGGCCCAGGAGAAACACAGCTCCCTCCTGTGCTGTAAACTGGCCCTCTTTGGGAAGCAGGCCAGCTCCCATGATTTTCTTGTCTCATAACATTTACTGCTGTTTTTAGGGCCATTGCTCAGAGTCATATGACAGGGTCAGATTTGCAGCCTCTCTGGGTTTGGAACTAAACACAAACTCCTGCCCCACGAAATCAGGGAGGGAAATTTCACCGTGTGACCCCAGTGCTCCCTAAAGGTGGCCTCAAGTGTATTGAAAAGAGAGAGAAAATGAAACTTGCCCTGTGGGGAGGAGGCTGTAGAGGGTGTGGCAGCAGTGTAACACAGGAGCAAAAAAAGGAGATTTGAGGCTCCAGTTTGAGAACCTGAGCCCATCAGCAAACCCAAAATCCCACCAGGACTCCCCTCAGCTCCTCTAAACCCTGCTGGGATCCTCTCCAGCCTGGTACCCCAAACCCCACCAGGACCCTGCACCCCAAACCCCACTGTGACCTCCCAAACCCAGCACCCCCATCCCTGCTGGAAGCCCTCAACCTGGCACCCCAGTCTTGACCAGTATCCCTTTGAACCCTTCCCAGTCAAGCATCCCAAACTTTGCCAGGTCCTCTCCAGCCAGGGCAACCCAGACCCTGCTGGGACCTCCACATCCTGGCACCTGAAGCACTTCTGGGATTCCCTCAGTCCAGCATCTCAAATCCCAGCAGGACTCCCCCAACCCAGCACTCCAAACCTCAGCACCATTTCCCCAACCCAGCACCCCAGTTCCCTCCATCCTCATCTCCATAATCATCCCCACCTCTGTCTCCATCTCTGTCCTCACCCACATCCATAACCCTGCCCCCATCCCTGTCTCTGCCTGCATCTCCTTCCTGATCCCCTTCATCTCCTTCCCCATTCCCATCTCCATTCATCTACATCCACATTGTCATCTCTGTCCCCATCCTCATCCCCATGCTTATCCTCATCCCTGTTTCCATCTCTGCCCCCATTGCATCCCTACCTGCAACCCATCCACATCTCCATTTCCATTCCCATCTCCATACCTGTCTCTGTCTGCCTGTTCCCACTGCATCCCCATCTCAGTCCCCATTCTTGCCCCCTTCCTCATCACTACACTCATCCCCATCTCCATTCCCATTTCCATCCCCATCCCTGTCTCCATCTCCATCCCCATTCCCATGCCTATCTCTTTCTCAGTGTCTGTGTCCCCTGCATCCCCATCCCAACCCTTTCCACATCCCCATCTTTGTCCCCATCCTCATCCCAACTCAACTCCATTTCCACTCTTGTCCCCCTTCCCATCTCCATCCCCATTCCTATCTCTCTCTCTGTCCCCTTTGTATCCTCATCTCCAACTTTTTCCACAAACCCATCTCTGTATCTGTCCCCATCCCT
>VZRX01010481.1:159930-246948 GCA_013398075.1 Notiomystis cincta
CCCGTTCCTCTTCCCGGCCCCATTCCCCTTCCCAGCCCCGTCCTCGCTCCGGCCCGCGTTATCCCGCAGCGCTCCGCACCTTCCCATCCCTTCCCATCCCTTCCCATCCCGTCCCTTCCCGTCCCTTCCCAGCCCGTCCATCCCAGCCCGCAGCTCCATGGCCGCCCCCCGCCCGGCGCACGGCTGCGGCAGCGGGGCGCTGCTGGGGCGCTTCGGGGTGCTGCTGCAGGCGCTGCTGGCTCTCTGCGCCTTCAGCACCCTCATGCGTGAGTACCGGGGGGCTCGGGGCACCCCTGCCCAAGGGGGGACCGGCGGCATCTCGGCGGGTGCCCGCTCGCTTAAAAACCCGGGGGTTCTGCGCTGACCCGCGGCCGGGCCGGGGATGGTCCCGAGCCGGCGGTTGCAGCGCCAGATGCTCCTTCAAAAACTCCCCTCCGCAGCCCTGATCTGATGGTAGTGAAGCTCCGCGGAACGCGCGGCTGTAATCTGTGGAAACTGGCTGCGCTTGCCTGAGCCATTGCTCAGTCACTCAGAAAATTTTAATGAAGGGTACGGAACTCTCGGTGTAGCCCCGCGAGCTGCCGGGGAGGAGCTGACAGGGACGGGGCGGGTGTCCCGACACGGCGCTGCGTGGTGAGGGACATTTAATTGCGCCGTGATGCTGTTTTGTTTAACTTTGGAGCCAGCTGCGCGGAGTTTTAGGGCTTAAGGAGCTGGGGAAGGAGGTTGCGGAGAGAACGTGTTTTCCTGGTTACTGGGAAGGGCTGGTGGTGGTGGGAGAAGTCAGTTCAGGAGTGAGAAAAATAACCCCGGGATGTGATTTCCAGGTCCAGACAGAACGGCCTCAAGTTGCACTGTAGAAAATTTAGAGTGGATGTTTGGAAAAGCTTCTTCCCCGGAAGGGGAAGGCATTGGAACAGCCTGCCCAGGGCTGTGCTGGAGTCACCATCCCTGGAGGGATTTTAAAAACGTGTGGATGTGGCACTTAAGGACGTGGTTTAGTGGGGTTAATGATTGGAATCGATGATATTGGAGGTGTTTTCCAACCTCGGTGATTCTGCGATCCTGTGGAAAGGTGGGGAACACTAAGGCTGAAAGAGCCGTGAAAATTTGCTGTTGTTTTGTGCTGCAGCTGTGTTTTGCTCAGAGCAACGCGTGTGTTGCTGCTCTTCAGGGTTAAGTGGTTTAACACAAGTTGAATCAACATGCCAGAACTCGATCTGTTTTCCTTGTTTAAAAGCCTGTGGTGACAGTGAACCGAAACTTGCAAGTTTTCTGCCTAAGTAGCTGCAGATTTTGAGGTTCTCTTGCCCCCCTCTGCCTTCTGGAAACCACTTCCAAAGGCTCCAGCGCTGTGGTTAACACCAGGCTGCCAGGGAAAACTGCAACAACTTCTTCCAGCTGGAGCAGCCCAGTTGCAACATGTCACTGCTTGTGTTTCACCAAATATTGACAGTAAGAATAGTGGTAATTTCTGTTTTTGTGTCCCTGTTCCCCCAGTGATGCATGCATGTGGGTTAATTGTCCCATAAACTCCATGGGGTGTCCCATAAAATCAAGGGCTTCAGTAAATCATGTTGGAATCCCTCTGTGGATGAGGCTATGCTAGAAAATCATCAACCCTGGGCTAACTGCTGGTGCAAGGACTAATATTTCTGTGAACATTAACAACCTCTTGGTTAATGAAGAGAAACTGAAAGCTGATCCTGTGTGGTTTCGCTGTGACTCAGCTGTGGAGGAACTGCCAGCTGGGCCCCCAAGGGCAGATGTGTTTACAGCCCTGGGAGCCCAACCACAGCACCTCCTCTGGCTGCAGCTGGGCTGGTGGTCCCTAATCCACCCCAGCTGGTCCTTATCTGTGCCCCAGGCACACACTTCCAGCTGGAGGCTTCCTTGGATCTGCTGGAGGGGCTGTTTGTGGGCTGGCTCCTGACCCATGGTGGTTGTGGTGGGCTCACCAATGCTTTTATGTTGGGCAGCAGCTTCCACTTTTTGGGCTGTTTCTGTGGCCCATTCTGTTGGCAGGAGAAGGCTCCAGTCTCTGGGAGGTATGGAAGCCTCTGGAGCTGAGGAAAAAAAACTTCTGGGTACTTTGATTGCATCTTCATTGCATCCAGCCCAGGATCAAGTCAGGCAGTGCCAGCTGGGTGACTGCACCGTGCAGAATTTAGGATGTTGGATTCAGCCCTTTGAAACTGCTTCCTTCAGCACTGTGACATTCTTGCTGTGTGTTTCTGTTGGTTTTATTGTTGTGATCTCTGCTTTGCTGGGATGTTGCAGACCTTGGCTTGGTGAGTGGAAAGGAGGTCCACAAGGGTGGTGAGGCCCTGGCACAGGCTGCTCAGAGGAGCTGTGGATGCCCCATCTCTGGAATGGTCAAGGCCAGGCTGGACAAGGCTTGGAGCAACCTGGGGTAGTGGAGGGTGTCCCTGCCCATGGCAAGGGGTTGGAATGAGTTAAGGTCCCTTCCAAACCTAAAACTCCTATCCAAACCAAGCTAATGCCTTTTCTATTCCTTCTAATTTAAAGTACCAGCTCAGCTATAGGAACACCTGGATTTGGATAGACAAGATTTCCAAATTGTGCAGTTACTGTTCAGAGCTCTTGAAAACATCCAGAGGAACCCAGACTGACAATAATGTGGCATTCTACAACGTTTTGCAGGTGTGTGTGCATGGGATGTGCTCAGAGTATCCCTCCAGAACGTGGGTCCCAAGCATGGCCTCTGCAGGGAGGATAAGTTTGCTTTTATCAGAATAATTTGTGTCATTGAATTTGTGTTTCTTGGGGCTGCAGAAAGATCTGCTCCTGCCAACCTGGTAGGAAAACCTAATGGAGGAGGAAATTAGTCTTGAATGACTGAGTGGGGTGAGTGGAGCTTGTGAAATCAGTTCTTTGTGTGATGAAAACAGGACCCAGAAGTAAATGATGCCCAGCCTTGGCAGGGAGTCAGGACAGCTGTTTAGTGGGGTTTTGTTGTTCTGTCAACTCCCATGAGCAGCAGTGATGACAGAGTTCAGTTCACCCTACACCCTCTTGCTTTTCCAGCAAGGTCTGAAGGCTGTAGTGGAGCCTGCTCCCAGTATGGCCAGGGCTTGCTCTGCTGGCAGCTTTGCCCATTTAGGAATCAGATGGCAAACAGGGGGTACCCTTTCCACCTGCCTGGGGTGGCTTTGGAGGCACTTTGGCTGTGAGGACAGTCCTGGAACTGAGACACAGACGCCTGAAAGCAGAGGCAGTGGAGCCCAGCAGCTGTGTTCCTGTGGCAATCTGGGTTCCTGTGCCAGGACATCCCCTCGGGGAGCTCATGGCCCTGAGGAGAGGGGATAACTGTGCAGTCCCATCTGAAGCAGTTTGTAATGCTCTGCCTTGAGCATCACTCAGCTGAGTGAAGAAAGCCCCTTGCAGTTATCTCAGCTGCAGGGGCTGGGTGTGATCTTGAGGGCTGAGTCCCTGCAGTTGCTGCTGTTCATTGAAACCTTTTCTTTTTTGTTTGTTTGTTTTTGAGGGAGGGGTTCTAGACTAGCAAAAGTTGTCCAGGTTTGCAAAGGGGACAGCAAAACTCTTTGAAATAAGGGAAGATCTTTTGTAGAAATTACATCCATAGTCTCCTTTGTGAATTAACTGGAGTGCAGGAGAAGCAGATTTGGAGAGTTAAAGAATTTTTGCCTCCACTGTGAATGGAAAAAGTTTTCCCTGGAGCTGGTATACTCATTTTCTACTCTACCACAAACAGCATCAAGGACATGCACGAACATTTGTTTCTCTTCCAGCCTTTTCTTTTCCTGAAACTGTCTTGGCAGCCCTCTGAGCTGCTGAATGAGGTGTAGTAGCACTTGTGATGTTGGTATGAAAATAGATTTTACTCTTGGAGAACACTCATGCTGCCAGGCAAGGAGAGCTGGACTGGACTGAGCTCCCACAATCCAGTGGGAAATCTGGTTTTCAGCTTTACTTTACTTTTGAAAATGTGTTGATCCTGCCTCATGTGACAGCAATCTCCCTCTCTCCTCTTGCACACCACTGCTGGACACTCTCTTCAGCACACCTTGCCTTGAGTTTAGTCTCAAGAAGGCAGAGGTGTTTCTAGCAGAGACCCTGGTGCTACCCCCAGGCAGGACTTGGTGATGGAGATGCTCTTTTAGGACCTGGGATGGTGTTTTAGACACTGGTCCAAGTAGCTTGTCCTGAGGCAGAGCCACAGAGTAGGAGCTTAGCAGACTTCCTGTAAGAGAAATTGTGTCTTTGTGGTAGAAAACAGTTGTTAAAAACATCAGAAATATCCCCTTGGTCTGTGGTCTTTGTTTTCCTGATCCCTGTGGATTTTCCAGCTGACCTTTCAATATTGTTTTTCTCCAGGATGGTAAAATGGGAGAGAGCATTTTCGTGTTGAGAAGTGTCTGAGCTTTGAGAGGGACTCATGGAAGCTGCTGCACTCATCTCCACCAAATAAACCAAACTTAATCCACCTTTTGTGACTTTTCACTAGGCCCTGTAGTGATGGGAAGAAGGGCAATGGATTTCAACTGAAAGAGGATAAATTTAGACTAAATACAAGGAGAAATGTTTTACAATGAGGGTGGTGAAACAGTGGGATGGTGGATGCCCTATCCCTGGACACATTCAAGGTCAGCTTGGCTGGGGCTCTGACCAGGCTGGTCCAGTTGAAGGTGTCCCTGTCCATGGCAGGGGTTGGAATGAGATGACCTTCAAAGGACCCTTCCAANTGGAGCAACCTGGGGTAGTGGAGGGTGTCCCTGCCCATGGCAAGGGGTTGGAATGAGTTAAGGTCCCTTCCAAACCTAAAACTCCTATCCAAACCAAGCTAATGCCTTTTCTATTCCTTCTAATTTAAAGTACCAGCTCAGCTATAGGAACACCTGGATTTGGATAGACAAGATTTCCAAATTGTGCAGTTACTGTTCAGAGCTCTTGAAAACATCCAGAGGAACCCAGACTGACAATAATGTGGCATTCTACAACGTTTTGCAGGTGTGTGTGCATGGGATGTGCTCAGAGTATCCCTCCAGAACGTGGGTCCCAAGCATGGCCTCTGCAGGGAGGATAAGTTTGCTTTTATCAGAATAATTTGTGTCATTGAATTTGTGTTTCTTGGGGCTGCAGAAAGATCTGCTCCTGCCAACCTGGTAGGAAAACCTAATGGAGGAGGAAATTAGTCTTGAATGACTGAGTGGGGTGAGTGGAGCTTGTGAAATCAGTTCTTTGTGTGATGAAAACAGGACCCAGAAGTAAATGATGCCCAGCCTTGGCAGGGAGTCAGGACAGCTGTTTAGTGGGGTTTTGTTGTTCTGTCAACTCCCATGAGCAGCAGTGATGACAGAGTTCAGTTCACCCTACACCCTCTTGCTTTTCCAGCAAGGTCTGAAGGCTGTAGTGGAGCCTGCTCCCAGTATGGCCAGGGCTTGCTCTGCTGGCAGCTTTGCCCATTTAGGAATCAGATGGCAAACAGGGGGTACCCTTTCCACCTGCCTGGGGTGGCTTTGGAGGCACTTTGGCTGTGAGGACAGTCCTGGAACTGAGACACAGACGCCTGAAAGCAGAGGCAGTGGAGCCCAGCAGCTGTGTTCCTGTGGCAATCTGGGTTCCTGTGCCAGGACATCCCCTCGGGGAGCTCATGGCCCTGAGGAGAGGGGATAACTGTGCAGTCCCATCTGAAGCAGTTTGTAATGCTCTGCCTTGAGCATCACTCAGCTGAGTGAAGAAAGCCCCTTGCAGTTATCTCAGCTGCAGGGGCTGGGTGTGATCTTGAGGGCTGAGTCCCTGCAGTTGCTGCTGTTCATTGAAACCTTTTCTTTTTTGTTTGTTTGTTTTTGAGGGAGGGGTTCTAGACTAGCAAAAGTTGTCCAGGTTTGCAAAGGGGACAGCAAAACTCTTTGAAATAAGGGAAGATCTTTTGTAGAAATTACATCCATAGTCTCCTTTGTGAATTAACTGGAGTGCAGGAGAAGCAGATTTGGAGAGTTAAAGAATTTTTGCCTCCACTGTGAATGGAAAAAGTTTTCCCTGGAGCTGGTATACTCATTTTCTACTCTACCACAAACAGCATCAAGGACATGCACGAACATTTGTTTCTCTTCCAGCCTTTTCTTTTCCTGAAACTGTCTTGGCAGCCCTCTGAGCTGCTGAATGAGGTGTAGTAGCACTTGTGATGTTGGTATGAAAATAGATTTTACTCTTGGAGAACACTCATGCTGCCAGGCAAGGAGAGCTGGACTGGACTGAGCTCCCACAATCCAGTGGGAAATCTGGTTTTCAGCTTTACTTTACTTTTGAAAATGTGTTGATCCTGCCTCATGTGACAGCAATCTCCCTCTCTCCTCTTGCACACCACTGCTGGACACTCTCTTCAGCACACCTTGCCTTGAGTTTAGTCTCAAGAAGGCAGAGGTGTTTCTAGCAGAGACCCTGGTGCTACCCCCAGGCAGGACTTGGTGATGGAGATGCTCTTTTAGGACCTGGGATGGTGTTTTAGACACTGGTCCAAGTAGCTTGTCCTGAGGCAGAGCCACAGAGTAGGAGCTTAGCAGACTTCCTGTAAGAGAAATTGTGTCTTTGTGGTAGAAAACAGTTGTTAAAAACATCAGAAATATCCCCTTGGTCTGTGGTCTTTGTTTTCCTGATCCCTGTGGATTTTCCAGCTGACCTTTCAATATTGTTTTTCTCCAGGATGGTACAATGGGAGAGAGCATTTTCGTGTTGAGAAGTGTCTGCGCTTTGAGAGGGACTCATGGAAGCTGCTGCACTCATCTCCACCAAATAAACCAAACTTAATCCACCTTTTGTGACTTTTCACTAGGCCCTGTAGTGATGGGAAGAAGGGCAATGGATTTCAACTGAAAGAGGATAAATTTAGACTAAATACAAGGAGAAATGTTTTACAATGAGGGTGGTGAAACAGTGGGATGGTGGATGCCCTATCCCTGGACACATTCAAGGTCAGCTTGGCTGGGGCTCTGACCAGGCTGGTCCAGTTGAAGGTGTCCCTGTCCATGGCAGGGGTTGGAATGAGATGACCTTCAAAGGACCCTTCCAACCNTCTCTCCTCTTGCACACCACTGCTGGACACTCTCTTCAGCACACCTTGCCTTGAGTTTAGTCTCAAGAAGGCAGAGGTGTTTCTAGCAGAGACCCTGGTGCTACCCCCAGGCAGGACTTGGTGATGGAGATGCTCTTTTAGGACCTGGGATGGTGTTTTAGACACTGGTCCAAGTAGCTTGTCCTGAGGCAGAGCCACAGAGTAGGAGCTTAGCAGACTTCCTGTAAGAGAAATTGTGTCTTTGTGGTAGAAAACAGTTGTTAAAAACATCAGAAATATCCCCTTGGTCTGTGGTCTTTGTTTTCCTGATCCCTGTGGATTTTCCAGCTGACCTTTCAATATTGTTTTTCTCCAGGATGGTAAAATGGGAGAGAGCATTTTCGTGTTGAGAAGTGTCTGAGCTTTGAGAGGGACTCATGGAAGCTGCTGCACTCATCTCCACCAAATAAACCAAACTTAATCCACCTTTTGTGACTTTTCACTAGGCCCTGTAGTGATGGGAAGAAGGGCAATGGATTTCAACTGAAAGAGGATAAATTTAGACTAAATACAAGGAGAAATGTTTTACAATGAGGGTGGTGAAACAGTGGGATGGTGGATGCCCTATCCCTGGACACATTCAAGGTCAGCTTGGCTGGGGCTCTGACCAGGCTGGTCCAGTTGAAGGTGTCCCTGTCCATGGCAGGGGTTGGAATGAGATGACCTTCAAAGGACCCTTCCAACCTGAACCATCCTGTGATCCAGTCCCAGTGCTAAGTTCAGGGTGGTTGATGTACACAGTTTGAAGTGAAGTGCTGTTTCTGTGCCTCAGAAGTATCCTGAGTGCTTTCTGGTTTGTGTTTTGCTTTCACACTGAAAATACCTTGTAAGGATGGGTGGAAGGGTGAATCCATGTCAGGAAAAAGAAGAAATAAATGCTAGAGCACTTGATTTTTCCAGTCTTCCATTCTGTGGTGAAATACTTCTGCCCAGGACACAAAACCTCTGCAGGTTTCCCATGCCCAAGACAGGCTCTGCTGACCTTGCTTCCTCTCACACAAGTGCATAACTGTGTAAGATTTTGATTGTGCACACACAAGAGCATTTAAATTCCAACTTCACCCCTGCAAGTGCTTCTCCCTCTAGAGAAAAACAAAGCCACAGAGGTTGACTGTGTCTCTGGCAGTGTGAAGCCTGGGTCCTTGCTGGTTTACATGTAGGTTTGTGGGCTGAGGGTCGAGCTGCACGTGGCAGGGCTCTCAGCACGTTTCTCTTCTGCTTCAGTGCATCTGAAAACTGGATGAGCTCGACAGCACGTGTTGCACTTTCTGGGCTGGGAGGTCTGTGCAGCACTCAGTGTGCTTCATTAAGCTGCACACAGCTTCCCACAAAGCTTCTGAACTGCAGCTGTTGATTGCTCTGACCTCTCCTTGAGCGGTGGAAGCTGAGTGGGGACTGGGAGGCTCCTGATTCCTGAAGGGACAGAGGGCTTGGGGAAGATGAGAAATGAGCTGGCAGAGTAGAGCTGCAGGAGAAGTTACCTATGATCCACAGGCAGCTGAGCACCTGGCTGAGTTGGTTTCTGCAACAGGAGTGAGCAGTTGATGTTATGGGTGACTTAATTCCTACAAGAAACTTTGCAGGGAAATTAGTCTTTTATAATTATGAGGTGGAGCGTGCAAAGCTTTAAGGAGTCTGTTAAATTTCCAGCTGTTTTTTTAACAGCATTTGTAGGAAAACTGTATGGCAGAAAGACTTTAATGATGAAAGTTGGATTTGGATAAAATGCTGTCTTTAGTGTTGAAAGGGAGTAGAAAGTAGATGATCATTAAGGTCTCTTCCAACCCAAACCATCTGTGATTCTATGATAACTGCTTCACTTCATCCTTCAGGTGCTCTTCTCTTAATGATCTTGGATTTTATGGTCTTACTTTTATCTTTCCTTGTCTAAACTCCATTTTTTCAAGGGTCTGGCTTGCAGTGTAGTGATGCTTTATATGGAGGGAGTCACAACTGCTTCCTCCAGGATGCTCTGCATTTGGTTTGGAGCCCAGCTTCAGTCCAGGTGTCCTGTAGGACCTACTGTGTCAGCAATTAATATGTTCTGTTCTCAATGGGCAAAGCACAACTGGTGTTTGTTACCTCCCAGCTTTGGTTGGTGACCACCTGGCCATAATGACAGCTCTAAAATCTGCACAGGAGTAAGACACAGGTGGTAGAGCTTAAAACTGAGACCCATGCCAGGGCACTGTGGCCTTCATTGGGGCACTTGGAGTCTCCAGAAGGTTGAATGTTCCAGCTGAGGCTCCTGAACAACCTGGTCTGGTGGAAGGTGTCCCTGCCCACGGCAGGGAGTGGGAACAAGATGTCTTTAAAGTCCTTTCCAGTCAAACCATTCTGTGATTCCATGAACATAACCTCAGTTTCTATTCTTTGCCAGTTTTCCTAGAGGTGCTTTCACTCTCATAACACTGAGGGGGAATGACTGAATACACCTAGTGCAGAGCTGAGGGTGGAAGTCAGTAGCACTCTGTGTCATTGAGCCGCTGACAGATGCTTTGAGGAGGAAAACCAGGATTTTTGCTGCTCCCTGAACTGATGGGGGATAGAAGTTTCACACTTCTGTGGCCAGCAGCACGTTGGCTGCTCTGTGCAAACAGTGGCTGTGCTTCCTCCCATTGTGTCTGGGGTCGAGCTGTCTGAGTGGTGCAGCTCAGGCTAAGAATAGTGCAGACCCCAGGGTTTTGGCTCTGTATCCTGCAGTGTTGGCTTCTTTCCTGCCTGGGGCTTGGAAAGAGCCTGGGAAAGGGTGTGTCCTGCAAAATAGGTTGAAATGTGTTATTGGAGACTGTACTGCTGGGAATAACACAAGGCTGGGCAGGGGAAGAGCTTCTGTTTCCTCCCTGGTGCAGCAGCTCCGAGTCCTCTTTGGCACAAGCCACAGATCAAGTCCTGACCCTCTTGCTGGTGGGTTGTGGCCCTGGAGATGGGGTTTATGGCAGTCAATTTAGCTAGTCCCCTCTTAAAAGCAGGTATCACCAGTTTGGGGCATTTCAGCCTTTATTTTTGGTGAACCATTCACAATTTAAGTGTGTTAATGCATCTAATAATGCTTCTCGTGTCAGGTTCATTTCCAGTATCCATCCCCCAGGCCTGTCACTGAGCTCTGTGAGGCCAGGCTTGCATCCCTGTAAATCAAATCCCAAAATCTTCATCTGTTGAGTCAGCACCTCCCTCCCAAACCTCAACTTCGGAATCCTGTGGTTGATTGCAGCAGGATTTGTCAAGGAGGTGGTCTGGCTCTCATCCAGCCATGTCTAACCATCTCCAAGGGAAAAAAGTTTCCCCCTATAATTTTGTAGGAACCTGATTTGGCAGCTTGTTTTGCTGATCAGCAGCTGGTTGATGCTGCACCTAATTCTGCTTAAATTAGGGGGTTTATACCTGTGCTGATGCAGGTTTATACCAGATCTGCTGCAGTGTGGGGTCAATGTGCAGGAAGGCTGCTCCAGCATGGGTGAGGAGCAGTACAAGGAATAGGGCTCTTGTTGCTACTGCCCTTGTCCTAATCAATTATTATAATCAGAGAATTTGTTGAAAAGCAGAAGTAGACTGTGGGACATTGGCTGTGGCAAGCTCTGGTGACTTCACAGCATTTTTCTGTGTCTAGGGCAGGCAAAGCTGTCTCCCCTTTCTACTGCTTCAAGAGAACACCATAATGAATATTAACCTCTCTATTACTCTGGAAGAAGAGTGAGGACAGCTGTCATTGAGCTTTTATCTTCTGGCTTTCTGACTGTTTCCAGATCTACTTTGAAAGACCCCTCCAAATCGTTTTATCTTTTAATGTTTCACAGGTTCTCATTCAGATGTCAGCTTCCACCCAGTCTGGTGGTTCTGAGGGAATTTCAAGCATGTATGATCTTTATTGTCCTTGACTGAAGAGGAAGGGCTGGGAAGGATTTTGTTTCCTGCCCTGTGGGCAGGGAATCTCTCAGATTGTCACTCATCTTCCTTCCCTTTTGGTTCAACTTCACAGCTTTTTGTCTGCAGCAGCTGGAGCCAAGGAGGGGTGGAGTGGGAGCTGGTGAGACCCTGGAGGAGGCAGGCTCTCATCCCAGGGGTGCTCTGCTCACATTTAATGGCAGAGACCTGGGTCCCCTTCTCCTGGCTTACAAAATCTCAGAATCTCAGAAGGGTTGGGAGCTTAGAGATCATCCAGTGCCACCCCCTGCCATGGCAGGGACCCCTTCCACCATCCCAGGGTGCTCAGAGCCCCATCCAGCCTGGCCTTGGACACTTCAGGGATCCAGGAGCAGCCACAGCTTCTCTGGGCACCCTGTGCCAGCACCCTCATAGTGAAGAATTTCTTTCCAAGATGTGCTCTAACATTGCTTCCCTGCACAAGGCAGTTTGCTTTGCTCATGGACAAAGCTGAGAAGGGAAGCAGCATTAAAATATTCAATACTGTGGTTGGGAACACTGTTGGGAAGACAAATTCCTGATACCTTCTGGTATGGATCACTTCCAGTCTCACTTTCAGTCTAATTGAATGGAGGTTCTCTCCCATCTTGTGTGCAGTAAACTACATTTTTAATTTGTCTCAGGTGTTTTTATGGAGTTTAATTTGGTCATAGGTGCTAGAACTCAAATATCCCTTTTTTTCTTTTTTTTTTTTTCTTTTTTACTTGATTCATGCATAACTTTCCTTAAAGTAAATAAGAAGGATGGACTGATCTGTCTGAGCCAGTGAGCAAACCCACACCTACAGCTGAAAGCTGAGTTGACTGCAGTGAGGGGAAACACATTTTGAGAAGAGCAAAGGAGATTTTAGCCTTTCTCCAGCCTGAGCACAGCTGAGCCTGTGCCTGTGCCTGCCATGGCTTGGTGCTCTGTAGGGCTTGGAAGAGGAGAGAGAAGCTTTGCAGTAGCTGCTCAGTCTCCAGAGCCCTGCTGTGCTCACTAAGCACAGAAGTGCTGCTTCACAGAGGGCTCCATCATCTCCTTGAGCCTTCAGAGATGTGGTGCTGCTGCTGTGTGGATTTAACATCTCCCCTCACCCCAGGTCACAGCTACCAAACAACTCTGCTCCCTGTTTAAGCTCTGGTAATCTTGGCTGGATTTCTGGTTTAATTTGGAGACAGCCTGCTGCAGCTCTGCTCAGTAAATGCCCTATTAAGCAGTTAATTATTTCTCTATAATACTAGCTTTTATCTTTATACAACAGTTTTACTGTCTCTGATAATTACATAGACTCAGATAACTCTCTTAAATCTAATGAGGCATGACAAGCTGTGTTCAACAAGGCACCACACCATTAACTTCTTACCTCTTACTTGTCATCTTATCACACTGAATTACTGTATTTCTAGCCTGAGTGGCTGTGGATACATAACATGTCACTTCTCATTAAGAAAATAATGAAAATCATCCCTGGTGCTCCTGTGGTCAGGCTAGTGGTCAGCTGGCTGGCCTGATGGCCTGGAGACCCCTCCAAAAACTTCTCTGCAGCACTGTGCTCTTTGTCCCCATGAGCTGAGGGCTGGTTTAAACACTTCTGGCCACTTGGTTGGTCAATGCTCGTGGGTAGGTGAAATGAAAATTGCCCTTTGAAGGGTGTCAGTGATGGTAGCTCTTGTCTGTGCTGATGGAAGTCATTGCTGCAGGGATATCTCCTGGTGGGATTCAGCTGGATGAAGGAAAATATCTTTTTTTCTGGACAGGGATAGCACCAGCTGCTGCTGCAGTGTCTGGTGGAACTTGACTGCTGCTTTGTTACTCGTTACTGGCAATAATGGATCGGGTTTTCTGTGGGTTTGAGACTGACATAAAACCCCTGGATGTGCCTGACTGAAGTCCTGAGATTAGGGGAGATCAGAGGGTTGGAGAATGGGTTGGGTTGGAAGGAACCTAAAAGACCATCTTGTTCCTCCCCCTGCCATGGGCAGGGACACCTCCCACCATCCCAGGGTGCTCCAAGCCCTGTCCAGCCTGGCCTTGGACACTGCCAGGGCTCCAGGGCAGCCACAGCTTCTCTGGGCACCCTGTGCCAGGGCCTCAGCACCCTCACAGGGAGGAATTTCTCCCCAATATCCAATCTAAGTATCCCTTCTTTTAGTTTTAAAACAGTTACTCTTTGCCCTATTACTATTATCTTTACTATTTTCCCTTATTGTCCTCTCACTTTGCCAGGAAAAGTAGCAAAGCTGCACTTCAGAAATGTCAAGGCTGCTGTCAGGGGAGTCCCTGCATCCTTCCATGCTGGATCAGGAAGGCATTTCCTGGGGGAATGAGCCCAGGCTGCCCTTTGGGGGCAGAATGCTCAAATACAGCTGGAGAGAGCAGAGCAGTCACCTGAGCTTGTGTTTTCAAAGAGGGAAGAGTTCCTTTGCTGTCACCACCAGAATTTCAAGTTGAAGGGTTATGAGGGCTGGTAGGAGGTGATGAGCCCTCCCCAGCTTTCCTCAGGTCTCTTCCCATGGCATGGGAAAGCTGCTGCTGAGGGATGCCAAAGCACACACCTCTCTCCAAAGGCCTCTGCTGACCCCTGTGTGCAGGCACTGCCTCTGCTTGGTTTGCATCCAGGCCAGAGAGCAGAACCATGGGATCACTGAGGCTGGAAAAGCCCTCCAGGATCATCAGGTCCAACCATTTCCCCAGCACTGCCCAGCCCACCCCTGACATGTGTCCCTAAGCACCACATCCATGTCATTTGGACACTTCCAGGGACACTGATCCCACCACTACCCTGGGAGCTCCCTTGGCTTTACTCAGCTTTTAACTTGCCAATGCTGAGGGTCCTGCAGGGTTTCCAGACTGCTTTTGCAGTGAAATTGGGTGCAGGCTGCACATGTGGAGGGTCCATCTGGGTAATGTAACCTCTGAAATTCTCTTTGCAGTAAAGCGATTTAAGGAGCCCAAGGCACAGAGGCGTCCCTGGAGGATATGGTGAGGTTTTTCATTTGCAACTTGAAAAGACTGTGTTTATAATATTATTTTCTCTGGTACTAACAATCTTCTAGGCCCCCTGTGTATCCTGCATGACATGTAGTTGTTAAATGAAATGTGCTGCTGCTTCCCAAGGAAACCTCCATAAAGTAGCTGGTGTTCCCCAGAAATAAAATTCCCTGCTTAACTCCTCCAGGAAATCCTGGGGTTTTTCCTCCAGGAAATCCTGGGGATTTTCCTCCAGAAAATCTTGGGGTTTTTCCTCCAGAAAATCTTGGTTTTTCCTCCAGGTTTTATGATACCTCCAAGCAAGCAATAGGTGCCCTCTTCATCCACTTTGCCAATGTGTTTCTGTCAGATCTCACTGAGGAGGACCCTTGCTCTCTGTAAGTACACAAGGCACTTGAAATCATGCCCTGCATCTGTCAGAGGCAGAACTGTGTTGGGAAGGGTTATAAACAATGGAAACAGATCCATTTGAAGCACTGCCTGGGGATAAACCCTGCTGAGCTTGTTTTTGTGGTCTCTGTTGTCTTCTTTGTTCATCCTCTTACTTCAGCCACTTTTCAGGTAGGAATTTAGTTCCAGTGTTAACCTCATTTCATCTTGAGAAACTCTTCTAGGTTTCAAAATGCTCCCTAAAACCTTCTGGCCCATCTCCTTTTTTCTATATTAAAGTGCTGCACCTTGATATGTTTCTTTAAGCAGACACAAGTTTGGCTGGGGCTGCACATAACCTCTCAAATGATGTATTGTTGTTTTTTTAAACAGACAGTGTTTTAAAATAAACCATTTCATGCTTATGCTGTGCCCTTTGGGTGTGTTGTTTATTTTTGATGTGTGTTTTATGTTTCCCTGTGCTGCCTGACTTGTCATCCTGAACCAGGCAGCTTAAAACCCTCCAGCCCTGTCCCTGGGCTTTGAGGCTCATACTCTGTGTCCTGCCCAGTATAAACCACCAGAGCCTCATGTTTGTGTGGAATGCTCTGATTTTAGCAGCTGGAAACTGTAAAAAGGCAGTCTGAGCTTTTGGATGTAGAAAAACTTAATGTTATGCTTTCAAAGTGGATATCAAAAGCAGATTGTTGTTTTCAGTTCCTTGGTTCAGAGGCAGTATTGAGTTCTGGAAAAGGAAATGTTTCACTGCTGTAGCTCTGTGCTTGCCATTTTCTTCATGCTGTAGAAATCTGGCAGAAAGTACTGCAATAATGGAAAACTGCATAAAAAAACCTCCACATTATTCTGTGTGATTTTTTTTTTCTTTTGGAGTTCATTAAAATACCAAGCCCTGACTTAGAGCTTGGACCCTGCAATCCCTGCAGGGTCCCTGTGGTTCTCCTACCTCTGGCACTCTGCCCAGTGACACTTAAACATCCAGAGCTGCAGAGCAAATCCACTGAGCCCAAAACTCCTGGCAGAGATGGGTTCAGCTCCTGGGTCTGCAATGGAACCTGAATTTGAGGGTTTTGGGACTTCAGGTTCCTGCTGCTGAGCCAGGGCCCCTCATCTCTCCCAAAACCTGCTTCTCAGTCTGTGCCTCTGTTCTGGGGAGCCTCTTGCAGCTGCTCAGAAAAATGGACTTTCTGCCTCTTCTGCTGCCCAGTTTGTAGAGCAGCTGTGGTGCCCAAAGAGCTGACATTTCCTTGTGTGAAAGTCTAGGAGAGTTTGGTTCTGTTTCCTCTGAAACTTGGGATTTCATTCATTTTAGTAAGAAAATCAGATGCTGCAAATGAAAAGCCTCCTTCTTTGGGGGTAACTTTTGAGAAGTATTTATTGCTATATGAATAAACAAGCAGTGCCACAGGGTTGGTGGAGCCTTTCCCTTCTGTCCTGAACAAGCTTTTAAACTAAGAAATTGCTGGTAAGGCTTAGGGAAATGCAACTAAAGAGAAAGGAAGTGAGTTTGGATTGTTAAGCAGGGTTATTTGAAATCTTGTTGGGTGGTTTTTTTTATTCATTTCCATTATGAAATTAAAGATTTTGAATAAGACTTATGAACACAGCTGAAACCTGAATTTTCCTCTGCTCTTAGCTACCTTATTAACTTCATCCTGGATGCCACACTGGGGATGCTGCTGATCTGGCTGGGTGTGAAAGTTGTCTCCTGGATCGTGCAGCACAAGAAATACACATACCTGGTCTTTGGGGAGTATGGTAGGTGTCACCTGCTCTGCCCAGGGGGGTTGGTGTGCTCCCTGCTGGGAATGGGGACAGGAAAACAGCAGGAGCTGCACTCTGGGGCTAAAATGTGAGCAGCTGCCTTCTCCAGGGAGCTCACAGGGGGTGGTTGTTGAATTAAATTCTGGGACCACTGGAGTGTACCAGGGTGGTGAGGGAAAGCTGAACATCTCCTGGGATAAAAAATACCCCCCAGGAGATCCACATGGTAAATTAAGGTGTGTAGGTTTCTTTTGTGGGGTTCTTCCATGGGTTTTTCCCTACTATCTCCATTCAGAATATGGAGTTGTTCTTGAATTTGCCTTGAGCTGTAGTAGGCATCAGCCAGGCACAGTGTGGCCCCAAAACCTGAGTTCTCAAATCCAGCTTCTTTCTTCTAAAATTCCTGCCTTGAGATGGAGAAAAAGTTTCCAAAAAGCTGCTCTCAGCCAGCCCCACTAGAGGGTAGCAGTTCCCTTCCAAAAGAGCAGAGCCAGCTCGCAGGAGGAGCTGCAGGAAAGGGAAGAAGGAATGCTTTGCCTGTTTTACATTTTACTTCTGATGTACAGATGAACTCAGATGTACTTCAGAAAATAAAAAATCTTATATTGTATATATACAAATTGCAGTCTTGCCTTTAAGACCTTGATCAGTTAAATATTTTCTGAAGATACTCTTGTTTTTTGGTGTTTTTAGTAGCTGTTTTGGCATCTGAGCTGGTGAAACTTGGGCCAGACTAGGATTGGTTTGGAGACCCCACTGCCTTGTGACCTTGCTCAGGCTCCCACTCAGCATGTGCAGCTGGGCCATGGCAGAGGATGGAGGGTGTGGTTGAGCCTGTGAGGCAGCAGGAGCAGCCAGAGTGGGGATGAGAGGACAGCAGATGGGTTGAGATGATGTGAGCAGGGCCAGCTCTCACACCTGGCAGTGGCTCTGAAGGCTGCCCTCGAGCCAGTTCAGCCTCCTGGCAGTGGCATTTGCCTTTTGTATTTTCCCTGATAGCTCTTCCTTTAGAATAGATCCCTGGAGTCAGTCAGCAGAAGAATCCTGGTATTCTTAGTTCAGGAACTGGAGTTTTCCCCCCTGTTGAGCCACAGGGACTGGAAGCCCAACCACCTCAGGACACAGCTCCGTGTGCCACGTCTGCAGCTGAGCAGCAGCAAGGGAACATGGAAAGTGCATTGGCAGAGCAGTGGTGAACTTCTGTTGAGCTGTAGCTGGCCCCTCATGAGGGCTGGCTGAGACCACAGAAACAGCTCACTCCTTTGAGAAAATCTTGCTTTCATTAGTGAAAAACAAGTTCGTGCTGTCACTTGAGTTTGGTCCTTGGATTGAGGGTTAAATATCTCAGCCATCAAGTGCAGTTTTTGGTGCAGGTCTCTGGCCAGAGTGACCCTGGTGGAAAATTCAGGCAGGAGCCAAGGGACAAGTCCAAGGCAATGCTGTGGCAGGGCTGGGGAAGGAAAACACTCCTGTCCTCATCTCTGGTGTTAAGTAACTTCCAAAACAGTTGGGAAGACGCTTGTAAACTTTGTGCAGTTTGATGCAGGCTCCAGGAATATGATTCATTTTCTGGGCTAATTGCTGTACCAGACTTCTGCTCCTCAGGAGAATTGAGGGAAGCAACATAAGTCCTGCAGAGGAGAAAACCAGGGGAGCACCAAATCCTTGTTGCAAACAGCACTCATTGCCATTGCTCCCACCATCAGAACAGAATGGTGGGGGTTTTGTCCAGTAGAGCCAGAACCCACCTTCCTGCATCAACTTGGAGGGGAAAAAACCCCAAAAATCTGTTGCAGCTGTGTTCTTCCAGGCCCCCTGCTACTGATGCAAAGCACTGCAGCAGTCCTTTGGTGTGGGCTGCAGCAGTTCCTCCTGCTCTGGTTGCTTCTCCTGCCACCACAGCCCAGGCTGGCTCCCCCTGTGAAGCTGCAATAGCTGCATTAATGGAGAAGCAAAGTAAAGGAGGGGGAAAGCACTTAAATCTGTGCTGCTATTTCAAGCATCCAGCTGTCCAGAATGGTTTAGAAAAATCAATTACTTCCATATTTCCAAAAACCCAGGAACAGGCATTCTGAGATCAGCCTCTCTGTGCCTGAGCTCGTGGCCAAACACTGCAGCAGCCAGGAATGACCTGTTTTACAGCCAGTGGGGAATCAAAGGCTCCTGTTTGCTTATGTTCCTCCATCTTTTGCCCAACAGCTCTTGATTACTCTCTGAATTGCCTCTCAGCACAGGAAACTGCATTTTGGAAGGTGCTGTCTCTTCTCAGGATGCTTCTCCTAAGGTCAAAGTTTGGGGAAGTGTGGGCTTGGAGGAGTGAGGGTTGCCTTACCCCTGCTCAGAGCTTACAAACTCCTACCCCTGGAGGTGTTGAAGGCCAGGTTGGGTGGGACCCTGAGAAACCCCTCTGCCAGGGAGTTTGGAGCTAGGTGATTTTTTCTTTTTAAGGTCCTTTCCAACCCAAACCATTCTGTGACAATTCTGTGAAATTCCACAAATGCACCTTTGCTGCAGCAGGACATGGCTACAGGAGCTGTGCCTGCAGGGAAGCAGCACAGAGAGGAGAACAAAGCAGAGTTTAAGCTTCAAAAGATGTGGGAGGTGGATGCCCAAGTTCCTGGGGGTGCTGTTGGGCCTGGACAGACTGAGCAGGGGAAGTGCTGGCTCCAGTCAGGGTGTGCAGATCAAGCCTGGCTGAGCTTTGTGCCTCATCTCCAAACTGGTCCAGCTCTCTTCTCCCTCCCCATGGCAATGAGCAGCTCCCTAGAGGGAACCTCTGGATGGCTGCAGTGTCCTGACACCTTAATTGTGTTTAATGATTCTCCAGGATTCCTTCAGAATTCCTTTAGAAATGCCCCAGTATTTCTTTTTCATAAGCAATTTCTATATGAATTTGCATTGAGAGAGAGATTTCCTGCAATGTGCAAGTAAATTCTTCTAGAGGAGCATTAAGAAATGAGGGGGAGGAAAAGTGTTCTCACTGGAAAATGTCCCTCTGGTTGCCCATCTGGATGCTGCCTTGTGTGTGACTGGAGCTGTGGTCACTGACTATCTCAGCCTGATGCTTTGTGCTTGTTCAGTGTCTGGAAATGGAAAGGCATCTTGCTTGGAGGTCTTCAGAGTCTGTTTGGTGGCCTGCTGAACTCTGCTGGTCAAATTTAGTTCTGAGAGAAGATGCTCTGTGCCAGCTGCTGAGTTTAACTGAGGACCTGTGTAGGCTGCTTTTGGCCCCGTGGTGATGTTGTACAAAATTTCCATAACAAATATTCCCACGTCCTGGAGCAGTCAAGGGAGGAGCTGGCTGCTAATGCTTGAGGAAATACTGCTGGAAATAGCTCTAACCTGAGGGGCTGTCCTGTCCTCAGCCTGCTGGGCTTTTCCACCCCTAGGGACAGGGGAATAAAGTGAGGAGAGGGCTGAGGGTCCTGCTCAGGGGCTGTGGTGTGGTTGGGCCCCTTGCTCTGAGCAGGGGTGCAGAGCCCTGAGCCTCCTGGAACTGGATGGCAGCACCACAGTTCCTGCAACTGGAATATCCTCAGGGGCCAGAGATCCAGAGCAGTGGTGGGACACTGACCACTGGGGGCAGATTCCAGCTGTGCACTCACTTTTTTCAGCAGTGCACCAGGTTGTCCAGAGGAGCTGGGAATGCCCCATCCCTGGAAGTGTTCAAGGCCAGGTTAGATGGGTTTTGAACAACCTGGTCCAGTGGGAGGTGTCCCTGCTCACACCATTCTATATTCAGTCATTTCAGTTGACATGCAGAACATGCCAGAGAGGGTCTGGGGTGTCCACTGGACCCATCTGGCTCCTCTGATGCATCACATTCCCATCTCTAAAAGCCTGGTTTTGCCCTCCAAGTGAGCACTTCAGGCAATTCAGAGTTTCCTGCTGATTCCTACCCTCCTCTGTACTTGGCACTGATAATTAGATCCTTAGTTTTGGAGGTATTATTTGAGTAAGTCCTAAGAAGTTCTTACTGACTTTTTCTACCTCAACCTTGTCACCCAGTGCAACTTGCAGTGCTTTTTAAATACTTGCCTTGCCTCAGACCCCTGAACCCTGCACTCTGGCTGTGGTTGAGCTTTTTCCTACCTGCTCTGTGCACACACAGTCCCCAGCAGGCTGTAAATAAAGCTGTCTGGCAGTAACATGTGGGCTGTGCTGACAGCTCTCTGCATTAGGCAGCCTGGATTAAAACTAATCCTGTTGTGTGGTAACAGCTCAAATACCTCAAGCACTGCTGCTCTGGCTGCCCAGCACTTGGGCTCCCACACACAAGTGGAATATGAGACACATTTGTGTCAGGATTCCACGGGCTCCAGTGGTCCTTGGGGTGCTCCAAGGAAGTTTTGCTGCTGCTGGAGGAGAGCAGTCAAAATTCAGTGTGCATCCTTTGAGGTGGGGGAGGATATTAATTTCTACAAGGACGAGAGATGGCTGCAAGAGGTTTTAGCAAAGGGTGTTCATTAAGCCAAAGGGACAGGTTTGTGATAAACTCCATGTGTAGAGCTGAGATGTCCTGGGTTACCTCCCAGACACAACCAGGGACAAGAAGGGTTCAAAGGGGGTGTGATAGATATAATCACCTGACAGGTGTGGTGTGGGGGCTGCAAAGATCATTCAGACCAATTCCCCACTCCACTGTGTTCAGAGCTTTCCTTTCCTTGTAGGAGAGAGGAGGACATCTATTTTATTTTAAATTTTATTTAGCCTCCAGGTAGCAGATAAGTTTTTTCTGACTGGCACATTGGTGTGGCTGAAAGTCTTGTGGGCTCTCTTTGAGATTTATGTAATAGAAATGTTTCCTGTAAAAAGAATCCTTTCCCATCCACAGAGCAGGGCACCTCTGGGCAGCCCTTGATCCATCAGAGACATCAGGCTGAGTCTGAGGATGCCTCTGAGCAGCTTCCTGTAGGAAACCAGCACAAGTCTGTGGAAGGAGGAGATGGGGCAGATCTGTCTTATGGGCTTGTCTAGGGAATCACACCAAAAACTTCCCTGATGAGAGGCCAGAAAATGTTGGTTTGAATGTTAGGTGAGTTAGGTGAGTTGGTGGTGTTAGATGGTGGGTTAGTGGACACCAGGGTGGAGCAGTGGTCCTTGGATGCCTCCACCCCTGCTGAGGTGAGAAGCAGACAGCTGCATTCCTTGGTGAGGTGGAAATGAGCTGCTGTCTCCAAGTCACCTTTGCAGCCCTTAAGGCCATGCTGCTGTTTCATTTTCACCTTTGTCCTGAATCATTTTGGTACAGAGCAGCCTCCTGCCCTTGGGAGATCAGGATGCAGTAAAAAATACCAGTAGGAACACCCTCTGATCTCCCTGATGGGTGTGCAAGTTAAGTCCTGAGTGCCCAGGCAGGTCCATGCCTAGGGTGGGTTGGGAAGCAGGTTGTCTTTCCTGGTGTCTGGATCAGCCTGGTGACCCAAAACCTGCCTCAGGCTGTCCAGCACAGAGTGCAGAACAAAGAACCACAGGCTGCTGTGGGGGTGAGCAGCAGTGACCTGTCCCCAGAAAGGTGTTTGGGAGGGATCTCAAACTTGCCTCTGCCTTCTGGGCAGGCTGAGATGGCAGAGCTGTCCCGGAGAGCTGATGACCAAAGGGTGCTGTGGCTGTCAGTCCTGTCCCTCCACGGGGGACAGAGCACAGCTGACAACACAGAGAGAAAGGGAAAGAGTTCAAATGCAGGAAGGACACAACGGATGTGTTTGTTTTCCTGTATTGTTTGTGCTCAGAGCTCTGATGGGTGGTGTAATGAGGGGGTTTGTTGGAAGATTTGTTGGTTTTGGGCTCTGGGGCAGAAAGGTTCACTAGAGCCAAGTGTGTGCCAAAGGCAGCCAGGCATCCTAATCTATTGGCAGAGGCTTTTAGGAGGATCAAAGCCTCTCTGGCACCAGCCTGTAGCTGCCAGCTGTCTCTAACACTGCTCCCATCTCCTCACAGACCACCCATTAAGCTGTTGCCTGCCAGGGAGCAGAGATCCTGCTCTCCAAAATCCTCCGTGGGCTCTGCTGGGTGTGCTTGTGCTTAACCTTCCTGGCTCCCTCTTCCTGCCCTCCCTCCATGCAGTTCCTGCTGGTTTGGCTCTCTCTGCTTGCTCTCCTCATCCCTGCACCCTTGGCCTCCTGTTCCTTCCCTCTCCTCTCCTTTGCTTCCTTCTCAGTCATGGCTTGAGCAATTCAGAATTTGGGGCACGAGGTGATCCTACCTTGGGCACTACCAGGATGCTTCTACCTTTTAGCTGTAGCTTTGCAACGAGGCAGATGTTTAGTCTGTTGCTAGCAGAGGACAGAATAAGGACAAATGTACCTGTAAACCTGTTCTGCACTTGGTGGGAAGCTGATCCTCACAGAGCTGAGGCTTGGTGGACACCAGCTCTTACTAAATCCCAGTGTGTGCTGCTGGGATTTGTGGCTGGAGGTTTTTTGGTGTGGATAAATGTGCCTTTGCAGGCTGCTGGTGGTGCCTTCCCCTGCCACATCTCAGCAGAATTGTGCTGAAAAGTGGGGAAAAGTGGACAAAAAGTGAAGCAGAGCTCCCAGCCTGCTGGCACCTGACCACATTGAGCATTGGCATCTCACAGTGCCAACTGCACGGGCTCCCTTGCACGGATGGAATTCCAAATTCTGGGAACAAGTGTTGCCAGGGGTTATCTTTGTCTTTAAGTGGTGAGAGGAAATGCTGCAGCTTCCCTGAGCCAGACAGAGTGGCTCAGTTGTGCAGACCTGAGGTATGCTGGTGAGCCAGGGGAGGTGATAACCAGCTGGCAGGGTGCTCACAGAGGGCTGAAGCAAGCACATGTAATAGATACAGAGCCATTACTGTTGTTAACAACACAAATATGCTTTTCCTTATTACTCAGTGAGTACCCCGTTGGAAACATTCATATTTAATTAGCATTGATTCTTTTTGAGTGAACTGCTTTGAAACCTGGGCTGTTGGAGCCCCTGTCTCTTGCTCAGACAGTATCACATAACCAGCCCTTCACTTCATCAGCACAACAAAATAATTCTGTTCAGGCCTGAGGAGTTATGCTGCTTGTAGTGAAAATGGAGACTTGAAATTTTCAAATTGTTCCTGGCAACTATGTGGGTAAGGTTTGGCAAGGGAGCAAATTGCAGGTGATATCTTTAATGATTTATTTGCATTTGCTTTATTTTATATGTGTACTGACTGGTCCTTTTAGAGAGGAGGGTCAGTATCAAGCATGAGGCAACTTCTCTGCAAGGCTGCCTCCTCCTGTCCTCTGTCCCAGATTTAATATTCTGTTTTTCCAGGTGACCCTCCACAAGCTGCTGCCTGGATTGGCCAATGTATCCTCTACTTGCTGATAATGGTTTTTGAGAAGACTGTGATTAGCCTTGTCCTGCTTATCCCTGGCTGGACAAAGGTAAGCAGTGTTTTTCTAGCTGTAGCTGTTGTGATTTGGTTTTTGTCAGCTTTGCCTGATTCATGGTTCCTGTTACTGAAGGCCTTTAATCCTCACACTTGTTGACATGACTTAGTAATCATTAGTTATTACTTAAATTTTGGGAAGCATGACTTTCATAATGGTTTGGCTTTTGGTGCATTCTCTTGCTAGTCAACAGCTAATGGAATAAGATGATGCTTTAATTTTCTTTCCCATTCTTGGAAGGCTGAAATGGGCTGGGCTGGCAGCTGAGCTCCTTCAGTTCTGCCAGAGGATTTCTGTTATTCTGTCAAGTCAGTCCATGTTGGTGTTTTGTGATTCCATGCCTAAACCAGGGGGACTCTTGGAGATTAATTTGGAAAGCACTGTCCAATCAGTGTGTTGTCTTTTCCTGCTCAGCTGCTTCTGCATGGCAGCTGATGCAATGTTAATTGTGTTGGTAAGAAGTTTCTCTTTAAAAAAAGTTAAAATAACAGCCTGTGGGGCTTTTAGCCCACATACCTGGTATTGGAATGGTGTGATGGGTATGAAACCCAGTTCTGAGAGTCAGTGGTAACTCCAGCTTGGAGTGCACTTCCACCAGGCTCTGAGGTACCAGGCCCTGTGTGTAACTTGACTGAGGAGTTATCTCCAGCAGTCTGGGAGCATTTTTCTGTTCAAGGGTTGTCCTTCAAACCCAGTAGCCCACAGTGCTCACAGTTGGATATGAACTTGTTCAGCAGCCCAAATCCAGATCCAGGATGCTGCTGGATTCCTCTCCACGATTACTGTTCGTGGCTGGTGTCCTCACTCTGCAGATGAGCTCCAGGGAGCCAAGGGAAGTCCCACCAGTTGTTGTCATGGATAGTTGCACTGAAAGACTCACAGTACTTGTTTCTGTACAAAATCATGTGTCTGGCAGCTGGGCTAAGGGAATATCCTGTGTAATCTTTCTAAGAGCTGCATTGAAGCAAAGGCTGCTGAGCTCTGGCTGCTCATGTAAAAAGACAACCAGTTTTCATCAAAGATCTTGCAACAGAGCTGTTCAAATAATGCTTCTAAATGTTTTCTCCTCTGCAGCTTCAGCAGATCCTCCTGGGTTACATCCCAAGCCCTCAGCTGGAGCTCGTCCTGGTGATGTTTGTTGTGCCTTTCATAGTCAATGTAAGTGGTGCCTCTGCAAGTGCTGGGTGGGCTGGTTTGGAAAAAATTCCACCCTCCTGGGAGTGTGCACAGGACTGGCTGGGGGCAGCCTTGAAGTGGCTGGGACAGTCTGGAGGGGTGTGTAAGGAAATCTGTCACAAATCTGTCACTGCCATGGTCTCTGTTCCCAATTCCCATCCCTTTCTCTGAGCTGCTGTGGGGCTGACTCTTCACCTCTTGGAATAAAGCTGGGTTTTGTTAGATGAGACTCATCTCAGCAGCAAGCTGTGGGCATGGGGATGCCCAAAAACCCTTTAAGGTCCTATAGGATGGCTCATGACCTTGGCAGTCCAGTCATTTGTCTGGACATCTGATTGTGTTACAGCAAGATCAGGTGCCCAGGGTTACCCAGAACTGTTCTTCTTCTCAAAACTAGTTTGGCAAAACCTCTTGAAAGCTCAGCTCTTTCCTGGTTGCCTGATTCTGTGTAATCCTGGCCCTGCTGCTCAGTTCCTGCTGAGGTGGGAGGTGGGAACTAGGTGTTAACACTTGGATGCTCCCTGGATGAGCAGGGAGTTGAGCTCACTTTCAGCTCATCCCATGCACATTTCAGTGGATGCAGCACTGGCAAAGTTGGATTGAGCTGCCTCTCTCCACCATCCCAGGCTGCATTTCCACATTAGAGGGCAAATTCTGGTCCTCAAAAAACTGACCAGGGACTGGTTCAGGCAGATGAACTTTGGATGGAGCTTGTTGAGTGGTTATTTTTTGGTGGAAACTTGGCCTATTGTGGTCTTTTTTTAATTTTGGTTTTCAACATTTATGGAAACAATAGGACTTGTGTAAGGAGGGACCTCAGGAATCTGACTCATCCAATCCCCATGGACACAATTGGTGCAGGGTTGTTTTAGATACAAGGTTGATCAAGGCTGCATGTCTGGAGAACCCAAGAGAAGAAATATCTGTGATTGAATGGCTCTGTATTTTGGTCTCTGCCATCTGTTGATGTAACTTCTTTCTCCCCAAGGCCATTATGTTCTGGGTTGTGGACAGCTTGATCATGAGGAAGTACAAGCAGAAGGATACCCTGGACATCAATGGATCCACAGAAACTCCTCGGGCCAGGAGGACTGAGGAATCTCAGGTAGGACCAGGGGTGCAAATCTGTGTTCCAGACCAAGCTGCAGACTTGTGGGATGGTCTCTGTGTTTGACCACAGCCCTGTAACAGAACATCACATTGCCTGGACCTGGGGTGGTGCTTCATGAATGTGGGTGCTCCCCCTGCAAAGTCAAACTCACTGTAACCACGAGCAGTGTCACAGCCCAGGAAGTGTTGCTGAAATACTGCCCTGATTGATGACAGTATCTTGGGGGGATGAGCTGGCTTCTGCACTGATCTCTGTGTGCAGGCTGAAACTGTCACTCTGAGCTTTGCTGTGTTTAATTGTAATTAAATTTGGCTGGGAAGAGCTTACTTTCCTCTCTGTAATTGTTAGGATCCCTTTTAGAGGACAGGGCTTAGCTGGAAATCCTATTTTTGTCAGCATTTGGTATTTTTTCAAGCAGATAATGGTCCTTTAGCTGGAGGAGGCTGTGTTTTGTGTAGTCTGAGCTTGACACTTAAAAGTTATGATGGAGGAGGAAATGCTGCAGTTCCAGCAGACTTTGTTCTTCTTAATCATGTGTGGTTTGTTGGGTAGGTGGTGTCTGCTTCCCAATGACCTTTGGGCAGAGTCCACAGTACTGGTCCCTGGGAGGAATTCCCTTCCTTCTCCTGGCACCCAGGCCTGGTTTCAGTGTGCTCTGTGTGCTACTGCTGATATCCTGCAGCTCACTGGCAAGACTCAGGGAGATAAGATAATTTCTGGCAATCACAGACTGGCTCCTGGAGGAGCTTCTGCTGAGGAATTCAGGATGAACAGAAATAGCTCTTGCTCTCTGAGAGGTCTTTCCTGAGGAGTAACTCACCTCTTGTGCTGATGGGTGGGCTGGCCCATCACTGGTGAGCATTGCAGCACACACAGAGGGAGTGCTGTTTTCACAGTGGGTGCTTGGCAGTCTGCACAGCAGCCCAGGCTCTCATGTCCCAGGGGTGCAGGGGGGAGGTGGCCACTGCTTTGCTTGTGCAGTGTCAGAGGAGTCCTGCTCTGGCAGGGAGGGCAGGCAGATGTGAGCAGATGTGAGACAAGTGAGTCACTCCCCTGGCCCTGCCTCTGCATAAACAGCTCTGGTGAGGTCTCTGGTGGTAGAGCCCTGCCCTGCTCACTGGATGTGTTCCTGAAGGCCCAGGGTCAGCTCAGAAGCAGACCTAAGGAGCTGTCATCTCTGTTTGAGACAAGAACCTCCTTCACAGCTTTTGGAGCCAAACCTTGCAGCATCCAGCCCCACAGTGGCTGCTGTGGGTGGGCACGTGGTGCCAGAGGTACTGCTCCTGCATGGAAATGGAGCTGGAGCTCTGCCTTCTTCCACTGGAACACTCCAAGTGTTTTGTGACCTCCAGCTCAGTTTTGGATAATCTGAGGGGGCAATACCTGCTGATTTCCAGATGCTAGGAAAGCCTCTTCTGGCAGGCCAACAGGCAGGAAGTTTCAAGTGGTAGAAACAATTCCCAGTTTGCCACTTTCTGTTAAAGGTTTCTCCCATCTTCCAAGTACTTGACTGCTTTCCTCTGAAGACTTCAAAAATTCAGCAATGTGCAGGTCATCTGTCCCTCCTGAAACCCTCTGATCCATCACAGCAGTGGAGCTGCCAAGGGGACTGGTTTCTCCTTGGAGCAGTCTGCAGGGATTGCCTCTTTATGCTCAGACACGTTCCTGTGCCTCTGGCCTGACAAATATTTTGGGCAGAGAAAGAAGCTAATGAAGAAATACAGAAGTGGGTGACCTGTTCCCCAGCTCTTTCTTGGCACTGGGCCTTGAGGAATAGCCATAGGCTCCTGCTTCAGGTGTCAGCTTCTTAAGCTGTGAACTAAAGATGATGTTGACTGGCTGAGCCCTACAGCTGGATTGACTGGAATTTCGGCTCAGAAGCCAAAAATGAACATTTGCTGGGCTTGTTGCTGCTAATAACCTGTTCAAGTGGGGGAATTTCTCCTGTCCTCTGCCCAGTGGAGGAGGAAGGGGGGCTGAGGGGGTCTGCAGGGCAGAGCTGATGTGTCCCACGGTTTATCAGGGCTCATCAGGGCTGTCTCGCTGCAGGCGCCGCCATCCCCATCTCGCTGCCGACTTGAATTTCAGCCCTCTGCCTGTCTCACCAAGGAGGGTCCTTATTTTCACATGAACCAGCAGTTTGTGTTTGGAAAAGGAGGGGGAGAGGTAGGAAGGAGAATGGAAAGAGTGGGCTGAAGTTAACCTGTTAAAAGCCCTGTGTTTTCTGCAGGGGCAGAAGGAAAACTCAGCTCTGCCCTTGGCTGGGTAGAGCAGCTGGGCAGCAAAAAGAAACCCAACCAGCAGCAGTCCTGCCTCTGGTGTCTGTCACTGACTGTGGCTGCAGCCAAGCAAGTGTCAGCCTCTTGTGGGCTTTAAGGCTCCTCTGGTGAACCAGAGGATGAGCTCTTGCTACTTCTGTTACACTGAATCCCTGAAAGGGACAAACTCCCTGGAAGAATTTCGCCCCACTTTCCTTCCATGTGGGTCTTAAGCTTTGTGTTCTTGCAGTCTCCTGCCCTGCCTTGTTAATGGAGTAATTTTTTTCCCCCTCTTATGGAATAGAAAAAGATCTCTTGAATGCCAGTTTGCATCCAGTGCTGTTCAGCCTGGGGAAATTAATTCATCTGCAAGGCCCTTATTTTTGCTTTGTATGTGTCCTACCCTTGACCTGAGGCTCTTTTCCCTTGCCCTTGTAACTCCCAATGAACTTTAGATATTATCAGTGATTTCTTTGTTTCCTCCACTCAGGAAAACAACTCCATTTTAATAATGTTTTATTTGATCTTTTTTCAGTTGATGTTTTGTTTTGTTTTTTTCCCCAGGGAGGTGGATGAGTTTCTGTTCCTTTCCTGAAGGCTTACATTTTTGCCTTAAAGCAAAAGTCCAGTAACAGTGGTACTTGTGAGAAAAATTAAGGTGAAATTAGAGGCTACTTTGAGGCTGGGAGGAAAATTAATATAAAACATGAGGGCCTGCCTTTGGTCAGGATGGAGTTCAGCACCTGTCCTATTTCCCTTCATAAGGAGCTCTGTATTTTGGCATTTGTTAGCTGAAGATGCTAATAAACACCAATACAGTGCTGCTTATTGTAAGTGTTGAAACACTTGGAAAAGAGCAAGCTGGATTTGCCTGTTACTTAGCTGAGAAACAATTTTATTTTTGATTTTTTTTTAATTTTGATTAGCTCAAACTCATGGTGAACTCAAATGCCAGGTCCTTAGAGGGAAAATAGATGAAGATGGGCACAGAGGTTCCTCTGGAGGGAAACTGTCCCACCTCAGAGTCCTCCAGGCTTGTGGCAGATCTTGTTGTGGAGTGTGTAAGGTATTTGAGGACTGCTGAGAGACAGCAGCACATTGTCCCCAGGCTGGGGAACTGTGTCCCACTCCCAGCTGTGCCACCAACACACTGTGATCCTGACCTGGATGCATCTGCAGGGGAAGAGCCTCGTCCAAGCTGTGCTGAAAACTCCCAAATTGGAGTTGGGCTGGAAAACGAAACCTGAGGGTTGTGTCCTGTGACTGTCACAGCAACGAGGTGCTGTCTTGTGGTGCTGCTTCCTAGGAAATTGTGGAAAGGTGACTGGGGACTGCTGGCTCTTGGGGTGTGTGGTGGGCAGGTCTGGATGCACAACACTGTCACCATCCCTGCTTGGCTGCAGGGGGGTTTGAGTTGTCAGCTGAAACCCACCCAAATCACCAGTTCAGCAGGCCCCACAAGCAGCCTGTGGCAGCCTGTCAGAGCCCAGTGAGTTCACAGTGCTGTGTGTGAGTAATTACACACACATTTTTTCAGGTTCAACAGCATCACAATACCAGTGTGATACAGAGGAGATCTTCACGTGAGAGAGAGAGATAGAAACTTTCCAGTGTGTGTCCTGAACCAAAAAAAATTCCTTGAGACCAATGAGGGGGACAACAAGAAAGCTTAATCTGGTTTCTGCTGTCCTTTGGGTGTCTGACTGTGAAGATAACAGCACTGCATGGAGGGGCTGGGGGTGTGTAGGGTGGGGAGGAGGAAATCTTCCCCTGCGGCTCTTCTGCTCCTTTGAAGTCACTGACTCAGTGGAGTTTTGTTTTTCCTGTGTGGTGGTTGTGTTGCTGTGGTGACTGGCCCCGTGGTGCTGCCTGAGTGCAAACAAGTGGAGGGCACTGAATCCACAGCTGTGTGGAGACAGACAGACAGACAGGAGTAATTCCCCCTGCCCCTGGTGTGCCCAGGGGGTCCTGGGCTCTGGGACTGAGCTGTTGGGGTTGTTCTGAGTGTGAGCACTGGGCTGAAAGTCCATGTGCCATCCCTTGACTGAGGCCTTTGAGCTGGAAGGCTCCTGAGTCAGGCACAGGGAGGCTTCATAGTGACAGTGCAGCTTCTCTTGCCCAAATCTGGGTATTTGGGGACATGGGGGTGGGATAGGGTTGAGCAAACAGCCTGGTCTGGAGCACAACTCTGATGAGGAGCAGCTGGGAACTGGGGGTGCAGGAGAAAAGGAGGCTCAGGGGTGACCTTATTCCTCTCTGCAACTCCCTGAAAGGAGGTTGTAGCCAGGTGGGGATCAGGTAACAAGAACAGGACAAGAAGGAACTGCCTCAAGTTGCACCAGAGGAGGTTTAGATTGGATATTAGGGAAAATTTCTTTACTGAAAGGGTGGTCAGGCACTGGCACAGGCTGCCCAGAGAAGGGGTGGAATCACCATCCCTAGAAGTGCTCAAAAAACATGTGGATGTGGTGCTCAGGGACATTCAGGTTTAGTGGTGAACTTGGCAGTGCTGAGTCAATGGTTGGACTTTTCCAGAGGTCTTTTCCATCCTTGAGGATTCAATGATTCTAATCTGTCCAGCCACGAATATTGCCCATGCACACTGCTGGCTGGCTGGCACTGGGTTTCAGCTCTTCTGCAGTCAGTGCAGCCATCTCCTGGATAAAATCCTGCCTTTTTCCTCTTCCAGAGGAGGTGGCTGGAGCCTGCATGTGGCTCTGTCTGCATCTTGCAAATGCTCCAGGCTGATGGCAGCCAGTTTAGAGGAGCCCATGGCAGCCTCAGGGGTGCAGTTAACTACTGAGAGTGGAGGTGTTCCTGGGGGCAAGGGCAGCCTTTGGGTCCTGCAGCACAAAAAAAAAGTGCTTTTTTACCTCAGACACCAGTGAGAGGTGTCACTGCTCTGCTTTGGCTCCCACAATTTGGACTGAGCCAGGAGCTGCTGTGCCAGGCAGAAATGAGGTGCTGCCAGGCCATGGCTGAAGCTGAGCCTGTAGCTCTGCTTGCCCTTCTGGCTGAGCTGTGGAGGTGGCAAGAGGCTGGGGGCCTGGGAGAAGGTCTGCATGTGGTACAGCCATTCACAAAATATGTGGCTTTGTCTTTGTACATCTCCACTGGGGCTTCAGCTGGGCCTGAACATCCATGTGTGAGTCCTGTCCATGGGGAGCAGAGCCTTCAGCTGCCCTTTCTGCTCTCAAGGAAGGGGGCTGGGACACCAGATGGTCATGGTGTCTGTGCCCAAATCTGTTTGCCTGTTGTTGGAGAGAAGGTCTAGATGACCTTGGGGCCTTACCCATCTGCCAGAGAGGCTTGGATGTGGCAGCAGCCCCTCTAGGAATGCTTGGCTCATTCAGCCAGCAGTATTGAGGAGATCTGAGACCTTTTGACTCCATCAGCATCTGTCTGTTCTCCTTTCTAGGTATTGCTCTCTCCAGACATGGATTTTGATCAGTCTGAAAGCGACCAGGATATCTCAGGACTCCGAGGAACCAACCAGAAGATGAAGCAGCCCAGCTATCAAGTGGTCATCTGACAGCAGGGGGACAGGGGAGGTGGAGGGAGGAGCAGCACTGCGATCCTTGAGCTGGCCAAGGAAGGGCAGGGTGGGGAGTACTGGTTGATCCTTGTGGATCTACAGGGATCCTTCTGCCTGCCTCATCTTAGGCCTATCCTGCAGTTGTCTTGGGGATGGTTTCTGTGCATCCTGTACAGGTTTGAGCAGTATCTGCTTTACCTGTCTGCCCCACATGCAGGCACGTTGAGGTTGGGGATACAGGGATGTATTTTCCCTGGCTGGACAGCTGGGTGTGACTCTTTTTTTTTTTTTTTTTCAGGGCTAGAGACTGAAATGAAAAAATTGTCTGCTTTTTTTTAGAAAAAAAAAAAAAAGACTATTCAGTACAACCTGAACTGTGACACTTTTATATGCACAATGCTCAAAAGAATTGGTTTGCAATATGTATTTAAATGTCTTGAAATTGGGAAGATTTTCCCAATGGATCTGATTCTTTTTACTGTTTTATAAGGAATCTAATAAATAGTTGACCTAAAGTTGCTTCATAGATTAAATGCCTTCATGTGCTTAATGTTCTGCACAAGCCTAATGCTGAGGAAGGGGAGCTGTTTGACATCTTTCCTGACCAGGGAAGATTGTGCTTCTGCAGCAGGGCTGTTCTGGTAAAGCTGGAGATGAAGAGTTTGTGCCACAGAGTTTGGTTTTTGTGGCTGATGAGTAGGAGCTGCTTCAGTGCAAAGCCCTGACCCTGCAGCACCAGCCTGTGCTGGCTCCAGAGCAGCCTCAGAGATGGATCCTGGTCACCACCTTACAAGGGAGTGTTTACTGGAAGTTGAGAACTTGTCTTTTGCTTAGTTTAAAATAAACATCTGAAATGTCTGCAGGCCCTGATTCAAACTCTATCTGAAAGCTTCATTAGCCAGCCCTCATCTGGGGGTGAGGAAGGGCCTGGGGTGGTGCTGCTGTTAGAAAAAAACCTGGGTCCCCCCAGCACTGGCACTTTTTGCTCCAAGTGTGAAGTGCAGGGCTTTGCCCTGTTTGCTTCCCTCAGTTCTGTATTTGTCTATAAACACAAAAATGCAAAACACTTTGCAGCTGTCCTGGGGAGAGAGTGAGCACAGAGCAGCTGCATCACCCCACTCCCAGACTGGCTGCAGAGACACAGCTGTGGAGGGACCCATCCAGAGTCCAAATGGGGGGATAGCCCTTGGAGCAGGGATCCAGGATCCTGCTGGAATTCTCTATCCTGGACTGGTATCTCTAGTGGAGCCCTAGCCAGGCTTTGCCTATTGCAAGACAACTCCCCTTAAGTGATGGACGGGAATGATCTTCTATTTTTCCTTTTTCCCTTGTATTTTTCCCAAGAAAACAACCTTTATTAAGGAGTGAAAACTAAAAGATTGGGATTTTCTAACTTGGATGGACTCAGAGGTAAAGGCTGAGCTCAGAGCATGTGAAGATATTTGGTGGGTGTTTTTTGGGGGTCTGATTTGTTGTTTTTCTCCTGACTTCAAAGTGGTTTGAAGCCTTAGATGCAAATCAAAGTCTCGGATGCCCCTCAGTGAACTAGACACGCTTGGCTACACTTGCAGCTGTGCAGCTTTAAACTGTTTTTCTGGAAATTAAGTCCTTTTTTGTTTTTCTTCCTTAATGAAGGGTCAAAATCCTACTGCTGGCACATCAAAAGGCTTTTGGAACACATGGCACACAGCGCTCTGAATAGATTATTTATATTGCTCAGTACTTCACAATGCAACTTTTGCTTGTCTGGGGAGTTCTGCACTGGTAAGGGCTGGACTAAGTCCTGTGCTGTGTAAGGTTTGGGCTGGAAATGGATTAGAACAGCTTCCCTATTAGAAACTTGCTCCCTGCTTTGAGGAGTTACTGGTGTTTGGGGTTTGGCTCTTGCTATAGGGCTGCACAGTACAATTCTGCAGTGGGTGAAGGGTGGAAATTTGGCCACAGCAAAGTTCCTTGTCCTAAAGTGACATGACCTTCATCTTAGCCCTTAGCTGAGCCTGTCTGAGGAGGTTCACCATCAGCACTAGCAGGACAGTAAGATGTGGGGGCAGGTTCTCCCTCTGACCCCTTGTGTAGCCAGTGCTGTTTCAGCAGCCCTGCTCCGTTCCCATCTCTGCAATGGTGCTGTGCAATTGTTTCCACTGCACTGCAGAGCGATTGCTCAGCCTCAGTCCTGAGCTGTCTGAGCAATGGGCAGTCTTCAGGCACATCCCTGTGAATCCAAGTGCTCTGTGACACTCTTGGAGATGGGAACAAATGTATCTCTGTGCAGTTGTTGGGAGCTGTCTGGGATAGCAGGAAGGGCTCTGAGGACCAAGCCTGAACATATTGCCCCTCGTGAGAGGGGGAAGTGTTGTGATGCCCACTTCAGAGCTGAAAAAAATTGAAATTTACCATCCATGACCTGCCTTTGCTCTTGGGGGCAGCAGGAGCACAAAGTTGTTTTTTTTCCCATGTCCTATTCTACTGTATTTAAAGTCTGTGGTTAAACTCTCATTTTAATGTGGGAGTAGAACCCTTGGGTCTGTTCTTGCCTCCTACCAAGTGTATAGAGAATAAAGAACATCAGTGACCTTTAATTTTCCACTGAAATTACTTTGGTTCCCAACTTAGTGTTAACTCATGAGTGGTTCTTTCAGTCATCTGGTACTGTGAGCCTGTGCAGCAGCATGAAACACACACAGCCTTAGCTTCAAAGCTTGTTTTATCTTTGCCAAATGAAAGCTTCACTGCAGTGTTCACTGTAAAATATTTATTGTGAAATGGATAACTGGAGCCTTAAGGAGACCTTGAGTATATTGCCCCAGGTGCTTCATATTGCTGAGAAGTTGGACTTGATCATTGTTATCTTCAGGCCCTGAAAGAAATGTGTTTCCTTGGCTGGAGGAGGAGAAAGAGGAGCAATGATGCACCTGAATTATCAGCAGTAGGTGTGTGTTTATATATATTATATACATATCTATATACAGAAGAGATGAGGGGAGAGCCTAAGGCAGTCACTCCCCTTTGCAATACACGTGGACAGCACAGTGTGGGGGGAGAGGGAAGGGTTCAGTAGGGACAGGATGGAAACAGCTGCCAAAGCCTGGAGTGTCTAGAAATCCACTGCCACTGTCCTGTTCACTCTGTGCCAGTGACAGGGGAGCTTGGTTGGGTGTGGGCTGTGGGTGATCTTCCTTCCTACTGTCTTCCTGGGTGGAGAAGTCCACTTCACAGCTGTTCTTCCCCATCTCTTTCTGGTCCACGAGCTTTAAGCCTCTGTTATTATTCCACACTCAGGACTCTGCTGAAGGTCTTGCCTTCAGCTCTCCCTCACAGGAGAGCTGTTTCTCAGGATAGCAGGGCCCAAAGCAGTAGTTTCTTCTTTATGTTCTGTTCCAAAGTACGAGTGCTGGCATGAATTTTGTACTAAGCTCTCTGTGAGGATCTCCCAGGGTGCAGTTAAATCTTGCTGGTTGCTTTTGGCTGTTTCCCTCTTCCAGGCAGCACATGGTGTGAATAAGAAACCATGCTTGCCACCTGCTCTGCTGCCACGGTGCTTGCAGCACTAATGAGCTGATCAAGCAACTGGAAAATCACCACCCCACCCCCAGCAGCTGGAGCTCCTACAGCAACAATATGATTTAATTGTTAAATATGAAAAAAAAAAAAATCAGTCAAGATTGAACCTATTTCTGTAGGGCTCTGGCAACTGTTTTCTCCTAACACATGGATATCATTTAATTCCTGGAGATGCTTCCACACCCAGCCTCCCTCCTTTTCAATTCTGGAAAGGCAGAGTATGCATGAGCTCAGTTTGGCCTTGCCATGTAAATGTCTTTGTGGTTGTCAAGTCCTCTTTGGACAAGTTCTCTACTAAAACTCTCCTGTGGCTGATCTATAGCATTGCTCAGTGATGCCTCACTTTAAAATACACCACACAGCCTTTCAGTTTTGGGTTTGGAGCACCACCTGCAGTGGGGGTGGCTGGCAGACCCTTCTGTAACCTCCTGCTGCCAAATTCCTGCTGTGCACAAATTCCTGCAGTGTAAGGAAGGAGAAGAAGCCAGGGGAAATCAGGATGAAAATTTTTTGACAATTTGGAATAAATAAAGACTTCCTCCCTGATTACAAAAGCAGCTAGAAACGTCTAGTCAAAATTCAAGAGGCTGCTTTGTAGGCTCACAAGCTGTTGTGAGTTCTGGTCCATCATCCCTTAGGAAATGTTAATTTTGCTGAGCAGAAGGGGTGTGATGCTCACAGACGTGGCTGGTCTGGTGGAAGCTCACAGTGGAGCTTTGTTTCTCTCTGAGGGAGTCAAGACTCGAGAAACCACTAACCCTGCAATGTTATTTAAATTGAATTATGTTGAATTAACTGCTCCATGGAATGGGAACCTGCAGCACACCTGTTACTGCTGAGGACCAGAGGTGCTTTTTAAGACAGCAATAAACCCATCAAGGTTTTCACAACTATTTGAAGGGTTTGAAGGGTTTGAAGTGATTCAGAGAACATCACGCTTAGTGGCAAATTCAAACCTCATCCCACTACCCAGGAAAGCAATACCCTCCTGTGGCCTGTTGATTTAAGGTTTTGATTTTGTTTGATGCTAATGGGTTGCTGCAGATGAATATCCACCCACATCTCCTCTCTCTTTCTGTCTTTCCCCATGGACCAAGGTAGGAGCAGGTGCTCCAAGTCCCTTCTTTGCAAAGCCTGTCACCTCAGCAGGCACTCTGCTGTATGATCTGCCTCTTGTGGGGTACCTCACCAGGCCCAGGGGGTATTGCTCAGATCCCTGCATCTTATTTTAAGGCCAGCAGCCCCTGCCCTGTTCACTGGCTTATTTCTCCCTTCCTTCCCACTGGGAGAGCATCAATCATGCCTTTAACCACATCTTTCCCTCCCAGCCTTCTTTTTCTTCAGGAATTTGATGAACAATGTTCATTTAGCATGAGAGAGAGACAGCTGATTTCGAAGGACAAAATCCTTGGTTTCTTTGGCACCAAAAGGTAAGGAAATACTCATAATTTGCCTAGTGGAGGCTTCAGAAGGGACCTGCTGTCACACGCATCGCCGTGACCCGTCTTAAAGGCTGCTCATTGTCCCAAAGCTGGTCCCTGTGTCAAAAGGATGAGAAGCCAAGTAGTCCTTGTAGCTGCCATCAATCAGTTTGTCAGCATTGTTTTTGGCAAACCAGCAGTTGACTTCCTGCTGGCCGTTGTAGATCCTCCTCTGCTTCCACACCACAGGAACCAGCCGCCCCTTCACTTGCAGGGTGGTTGTGGGGTTTGCCTTCCACGCCCCAGTTTGGTTCTGCCCAAGCTCCTGATGACTTGTGTTGAGAGACTCCTGAAGAAGCTTGACTTCATGGTTCAAGAACTGACCTGCAAAGCAAGATAAAATAAAGAGTCCGTGACTGGCAGATTCGTGCCTGTTTATAAATTCTTGTGGTTTGGTGGTTTGTTCTTTTTGGTTTTTGGTAGGACTTATTTGAGGATTCTCAGCTTATGGATCTCTAAAGGGCTTCTCTGCAAAAGCAGGATGAATCTTGTTCCTGTGATTCATTTCTAAATCCCACAAGCATAGAGGTTAGAATAAAACCCTATTTTTTTTCCCATAGATCACTGAAGAGGTCTTTCAGGTGCCAGTAGTAAGTTCCCTTCTGTGGAACGTGGTTACTAGAGGTTAATAACCCACACAATGTCCATCAGCAAGCAAAAAATTCTAAGGCTAAAGATTCAAGTTCTCTTCCCTAGCCTTCTTGGGAGAAAGTTCTTCTAGGCCAAACCTAAGTGTGGATTTAGAGGTTTGTGCATGAGAGTGGCCTGAGTCCAAAACTCCACTCCTGCTTCACCTGGGAGTGTCCAGATGGCACAGAAACTATGGCAGAAGTTTTAGAGTTCTGCACCTGTACATGATCAAAATCATCAGTACTTCTCACTGGCTGAAAAAGCACAACCATCTGGTCATTAGCTGAGCCCACCTAAAGCCTAGTTCCTTCAAAAGGTAGGGGTGGCTCTTCTTTCACTTCACATTTGAAAGAAAGGGGCCACAAAAAGTTCTTGTGGAAGATTTGGTTTCTGTCTCTGTGTTGGGAGCATCAAGCACATGTATTCTAATAGTAACTGTATTAAACAATCATTAAAAGAGTGGAAATGTGAAAAACAGGCAGAGCTGGGATAGGGAGAGAGAGCTCATATGGGAAAAGGCAGGAAAGGAGTTGAAGGTGCTAGAAACAGAGAAGCTGTTTGAGAGAGGATGTAAAAGTCTCACCTGGGAACTTTATCCCCACCTGGTCCTTCCCTCCTGTCTCTGCTCAGAAGGATCATTTTTGTCTGGTTTACAGCTCTGAACCTGAGAACCTGTCACCTACCCAGTAGCCCGTGGGAGTCAGAAGAGAGGCCTTTGCTGTTGGAGATGTAGAACCCCAGGTGATTCCTCTGGTATGGGGCTGGCTTCTTGTAGTGGTGGATGAGGATGACAAAGCTGATGGTGTCCCGGATCGTCACGGTGACGTTGGAGAAGGCAGAGATGGACACCTCGAGGCTCCGGCTTCTCACCACAGCACTCCGGCCACAGGACAGCACAAGCCTTTCCCCATCATCCAGGATGACCCTCCTGGGTGTGATCTCCAGGTAAGACCTCTCTGGCTTATTGCTGAGGATGGTGATGGTGCTGAAGTAAGTCCGATGCTTCTTGTGGCCGTTGGGTGGTGCGGGAGCTCCAATTAATTGGCCATTCACGGTTACACCTTGCAGGAAAATAATCAGTAAATGGAAGCTGGAACCCAGGATCACAGAGTCACAGACAGACTGAGCTGGAAGGGGCCCAGCAGGAACAGGGCTATTGTCTCAATGACACAAGCCTTGTGACTGAGGACGCAGGCTCGCCACCTCCTGCTCAATTATTTCACTTTCCAGTATTCAAAAGAGTATAATCAGCCTGTTATAAAATTATGACCTCATACAGAGCACATAAATTTACCCAAGCTCAGAAATACCAGCCTTCTCTGCAGGCAGGTGCCCCCAGCCCCATTAATCCTCACACAGTGTACACAGTGCCACAGAAAAAACCATTCTGAATATTCTAGGGTGCAGATCCCACTGAGTCAATTAAAGCCTAGATGTCCACAGTAAGATTCACAGAAATTTTAATAATTTTTGTAACTTACTGCCCTTAAGACAGTGGCTCACTTCCCACAAGCCTCTGAACACCTACTGAGGAGTGACTTTTAAAGAGGAGGCTTGTTGTTAACCCAAGCTAAACCCAGCCTGTTAACACTGAAATAAAATATCTCAATATCCCATCATTCCTGATGGGATCTCTCATTTCTGTCTTCAAATACTCAAGGTTCTAGTGCTACAGAGTCTGTTTTCCTCAAGCTCATTCTGCATGAGGCACAAAATCATTTAAGCAGTAGCACAACCAGTCTGTAGAGAAGTTGAAGGGAACATTATCTGGAGCTGTATCTTACTGAGGCAGACATGAACACAGAAAGAGGGGGGCTAGACCACTGCCACACAGAACAGAGCCCTTACAGCTTTATGGTGGGGTTTTGTAAGACAAGTCTGTGAATTGTCTCTGGTTTTGACACCCCTTTCTCCCACTGTTGCCCTGCTCAGGACATAATCTGCTTATTAGGTGCCCTGCTTAGAATTCCAGATCGGATCAGACCACACTTTGGGCCTCTGAGGATCAGACTGGCTTGGGTAAAGCAGATCCTGAATCATGTGGGTTTTCTCAAGGCTGTCATGACTTGCTGGCCAGTTTGGTGCTTTCTTTACTAAAAGAGCCATGGTGCTTGGTGAGCCTCTTTGGGTACTTTGCTCTGTCCTAAACCAAACAGTACTGTAAGTAAAGAGGGAAATTCCCACAGCAGAACAATTTCAGTGAGTTTATTTGCAAGTTGTGGCTCTGTAACTGGATGAAGTCGAAACGTAGAAGAAACTTTTTCTAATTTCCTATCACTTTCTTGCCTGTGAAGCACCTTGGTGCTCGGTCTGACTGCTGCTGGGCTGGCCTTACATTTTGGGTTTTCTCCACAAGAAACTGCTGGACTTGTCTGCTCACCAGATTCCTTGTGGTCAGAGACCAGCCGGAGAATGTCCCCCGGTTCTCCATCAATATTGAAGCAGACAGAGAACTTGCTGGAGGGAAAATCGATGACAAAGTGAGGGTCCCCATCAGCTGAGAACACACAAAAAAAAGAGAGAAATGTGAGAGGCTCACACAAAACTGCAGTGTCCAAGATTGCAACAAAACTGCTGTTTAAAGTGTGTTTGTCCCTGGGTTTTTTTAAGTCCTCCTGATTTGTTGTTTTAAGAAGGTCAGATGGAGTTTGCCAGGAAATGCCAAGTTTTGCTTTTTTTGAAGGTTGTTTTGTTTTTCTCACAGAAGAGGCTGAGTTTTCAATGACAGCTCAAAACCAAAACAGTCTAGATGAAAATCAGGATATTTTCTTCCCAGAATATAATTTTGGTGATTTATGGGAATTATCATGTAGGTGTTTTGAACTCTTCTCCATTCTTTCTTGGCAGGCTACATCCCCCACAGCACAGAGAATTGCACTTTCTAACCAAGGGCTGCTGCATGGACTCTTCCTGGCCCTCAGTATCAGATTGGAGTGGTCAACAGCAGCTGTTGATCCCACAATCTTAATTTTTCAACAATCCTTGACCTATCAAACAGCTGCCAGTAATAAGGCAGGCCAAAAATCCTAGTTTCTGAGGTAAAATTGACCCTACCAAGAGAAATTCAAGTCAGAATTCTTGATCTGGACTTATTCTTCAGTATTTAATGTATGAAAAGTTAAGTAGAGGTGCAGGACCAACAGGAAAATTGTAAAATACTATAGAATTTTCAGCATTATTATTTATAAAAGGTTTTTTTCACTATTTCTCTATTTCTAGTATAGAGAGAATGTGTTTCTGTTCTCCCCTAACCTGCAGAAGTACCTCAAACATGAGGATCAAGTGTTGTAGATAATCCTGCCTTGCTCACACTCCTCATTACTGATGTTCTCTGTATTTTTGTTTTAATTTCCCTCCCTACTCTGTAGGTCTAACAAACAGGATTTTGGCTGGTCACTGGGATGGTTATACCACAGTGATATGCATCTGTGGTTTCAATAAATCAGCCACTATTATTTTGCATTATTAAAGACATGAAAACAGGCACTGACCTGAAGTTTTGGAGACTTTAATTCTCTGTTTATCCTGCCCTCTGCGTATACCTAGAAGTGGGGAAGGAAGGCTGTTAGAATTACTTACTGAGCAACAGAAAGAGACATATTATAATGATGTTCCCAAAATAGTACTCAGAAAGATTATGGAATGCAGCCACTTTAAGCTTCATGTAGAACACCAGTTTTTCACCAATAGTTTCTACAGAGCAGTAAGTGCTTCAAGGAGGTGAGTCAGGGGCCTAAAAGGTTTGCTAAAGGTTACCCAGCCCACTGTTAGCAAAACTGATATGAAAATCTCAGCTTTACCCCTCTGCTCATTGTCTAGATCACCCCTGTGCCAAAGTCAGCCATGAGACAAGGCCCATGCAAGAAGATTTCTTACCAGAACAAGGTTATTCTTCTCTCATACCTGGTGGGGCCTTGTGCCCCTGCAGGCTCTGCACCTTTTCCCCAATGCCATCAGTAGAAGGGCTGACAAACTCTTCCTGGGGTGGCTCTGAGTGGAGCCCAGCCTCTTTCATCTTCAGAACAGTGAAGGGGGTAACAAAATTGTAAGCCAAGGCCATGGACTTGGCTTTTTCCATCAAATTGTCCTTCTCCCAGCTGTCATCGCTCTTCAGCCGAGAGTTGAGCAATTCCTTGATGGTGAGGTAACTCCACGCCCTCTCGATGTAATTACTGTCACCTTTGCCATCCTCCAGGCCAGGGACACCTCTGATGTCATTCCTGCTCTGCAGGTCAATAGCCACATCTGTCTTGAGGAGGATGTACTTCTTGGAGTTGCTGGCAGTCACCTCCACGTGGAGTTTATCCGAGGTGCGGTTGATGAGTTTGCCCGCTATGATAATTTCGGAGCCGTTGAAGTAGTTGGGGAAGAAGTTCTGGGTGACCTGCTCCACATCTTCTTCAGGGTAATCAACACGGATGTCAGAGAGGAGGGGTGTCCCTATTTCATCATAGAACCTTTAACCAACACACATTTTTCACTGTTAGCACTGGGTGAACATACCCTGGCACTTGTACACGAACAAGGACACACTCAGGTTATCTAAAATGGCTCCTAAAATATCCAGGGGAAGTTTGAGCCATCAGAAAGTAAATTTAACTACCAGACCCACTCTAATTTAGCCCAGAGAAACAGGGGGGGGGGGTGTCTCTGCCCTTAGAGCTTTTCAAAACCTGAGTTGCAAAGCCCTTAGAAACCTCATTTAAACTTGAAGTTAGTTCTTCTCAGAGCAGGAGGTTGAATTATAGGATCTCCAGAGGTCCCTGTCAATCAGAATTACTCTCTGCCTCATTTTAGTCTCCAGTGTTCCTTAGGCATCTAAGCAGAATCTCTTAATTATGTTCAGAACCATCCCAGCATGGCCTGGCAGTCACCTCCTTTCAGCTATGGTTCCAGATCTCTGCAAGGAGATATTTGTGACCACTTAAGTCAAGTAAAAGTAAATTCTTGGCTTCCAAAGTTCCAGATCTCTGCAAGGAGATATTTGTGACCACTTAAGTCAAGTAAAAGTAAATTCTTGGCTTCCAAAGTTCCAGATCTCTGCAAGGAGATATTTGTGACCACTTAAGTCAAGTAAAAGTAAATTCTTGGCTTCCAAGGTTCACAGAAAGCACCCCAGTTTTTAAATAATGTACTTAGACAAGATGCTGTTACCCACAGGTTTCTAGTGGTATTACACATGGTATCCCAGAGCCAGAAACTGTAAGGCCAAAAGGTTAGGTCCTCCAAAGCTGAAGAGAATCCAGCCCAAAGCTTGGAGACCCCTAGACTGGGCTGGTCAGTGTAGGACAGGCAGGAATAGCGTTTTCTGAAGGCCAGCAGAGAAAGAAAATCAAGAAGGAATCTCACCATACCCCCGTAAATGAGGACATTTCCAAAGAATGGAGGAATTTTAGCTACTACATACAGGCACCCTGGCACAAGAGAGCTCACTGCCTCATGGCTGATCTGCTGCTGGAGCAAGGCATGGCTTCCATGGAAGCAGGCAGGTTAACCCTTTAATGCCTTGCTAACATGACCAACCACACAGCCCAGAAAACCTTCACAAGGCTCAAGGCCCAAGTTTACATTACTGTGTTTTCCCCGCAGCAATGTGCTTTTGAAGTTCCTCCCAAGCTGCTCCAAGAATACCATATTTCCCATTTAAATGCCAAACTGCTCATCTCTTGGCAAGTCATTTGAGTTTAATTTGGTAAATAAACAAAGAATTGGCCTCAGCCCTTTTTTTAATTCAATCTTCATTTATTTGACACATCTGGTTAAACAGATTGTCTGGAAGCTAAAGTCACACTTTCTGCTTTATTCTCTCTCCAAAGGGACCCAAAGCCTGAATTGGCTGACTTTCTTTTAAAGTCTGTCTGAACACTCAGTGTCTTTCATGCAGAGACCTCACCAGATTTAAAAACATGACTGAATTAAGCTTGAGATCTCTCTGTAAATTAACTTCTGAGTTGTAACAAATGGTGGAGATACACAACCTGTCTTACAGTACAATTCAAGGAAGTGCCTGTATAAAAATACAACCCACTGAGCATAAAAAAAAAAAAAAAAATCACATTGGCACCCATGTAGGTTTTCCCTCCAACAGAGGTTTGAATTGGCCTCCAGCAGTGATTGTGCTTTTCTGTATAAATTTGGCACCAGATGCCAAAGGGGTTTGCCATGACTGAGCTTGATAAACAGTGAGCTGTTCCTCAGAGAGAGGCGTTTGAACAAGTACTTGCAGTGCTGGGCTCCCACAGCCCAATCAATCAGAACATCCTCTCTTTGCCAGGGAATGCCACTTGCTATCCAAAATATGTGTCCTGAGGAGGAAGTGACATGGCTGGAGTGGCAGATGGATCTACAGAACTTGGTTTAGCAGGAATTCTTGTCCACACACAACCACCACAGGAGGCAAAGCCCTGGTGGGAAGTTCCTGGATCATCGCTCCAGAGGAGTTAGGCATGAGGCAGGAGAGAGGTCAGTACTCAATAACTGTCTCTTTTTGGCTTCTGTGGTTAAAACATTAACATTTGGGGGGTGAAAGCCCAACATTTTTCTTTGAAAACACTGACACATAGACAGACATTTTAGTCAGAGCTGTGTTCATGTGTCTTTCTGTTTCTTACCAGGGCCCCCCCTTGGACTACAGCTGCCTGATCACAGAAGAGGAACATAATCTCTGGTCCTACTGAAGGATGAGGATTTCAGGAAACTTATGAGGAGTTTGGGACACAAAGAATGAGGAAATTAAGTGACTCTATGGTTATCCCAGGAATGATTTTTGTGTGTTTTTCAAAGTCAAATATTTTGGATCTTGGGCAAAAGGTTATCGTTTCCAAAAAATAAAGAAATAATTTTGTGCTCCAAATTGGAATCTTCATTCCTGATCCTCTCCATGCTGTTTATGTTGTTGATTTGATGTATGAAATGCATCTTCTCCTCCCACCATCTACCTGTGAGGAGTTGGGACTTGTGCCCCCCAGTTCTGTGTTTACATGTCCACAACAATGATTTGAATTAGGGAAACAAATGCCTTGTCCTGAGGGGCTGGGAAGCTCCAGCACATCTCAGGGGGTCTGCTAAGAAGAAGGAAATTTCTGGGTAGCCATTCACAGTATCTGATCATACTCTGCCTCTCCCAGCCAGAGCTGAGCCTCAGGGAAACTCCCATTTCTTGCCATGTCTCCTTAGAGGATATTCCATCCCAAAATGCTTCCCCAGAGAACCCAAAGGACAGAAAAAGCAGAACAAACCCTTTGAGGTGGCTGGCTGCATCCTCATCCTCCTGGAAATGCCTCGTCATGCCGCAGTTCTCCAGGGCCATCCTCTCCAGCAGCTTGTGGTCCACGTCGTTGCCGATGCCGATGGTGAAGAGGCAGAACTTATCCCGGATGGCATCCTTGGTGTTGCTGAGGATTTTGGATGACTGTGTTTCCCCCACAGTGGGCCTCCCATCCGTGAGGAAGATGATCAGGGACACGCTCCTGGCGTCAATGTCGTTCTGAGCAATGTAATCGTTCAGCAGCTTCACCCCGGTCTGGAGAGCCCCGTTGATATTTGTGCCTGGGGAGGTACCAGAGTGATTAGAGCTCATTTCTCCTTCTCAGTTGGTGTGAATAATCTCCCTGAGCTCTCTTTAGTGGGGTCACAGCTTCTCTGTACATCAGGATGTCCCTTTTCTCTACGTGAAGTTGCTCTGGCCCTTTAATTGGGTGCAGCTCTGTTACTCAGCACCAGTTTGGCATAGCTGTTTATGGTCTTATGAATTGAATTATTTTTCAAATAATTTCAGTTTTCAGTTTGTCATGTGAAATTGCTGTTGAATGTCTCAATGTACAACAATCAGCCTGGTAAGCAGAGTCATGCCATGTCTGGCTGGTACAAACGAAAATGGTTAAATTTAATTACAGGACTCTCCCAGATGATATCTGAACTAGGAAAAGTTCTGCTCTTTTTTTTTTTGAAGGGCACAACATTCTGGAGTCAGGAAAAAAGCCTTCAAATGGGAAAACAAGTGGTTAGGTTTGTTCTTCACACCCCAGGGGATACAAAGTTTAAAGAGAAGAGCTTGGTTAGCTGAGTGTGTTTGCCCAAAACAACTGGTTAGTGTAGAATAGAACTGCCTGAAGTGGGGTGGGAGGGAGAAAACAAAGTAAATGAGGGAACAGATGTACATTAGAATAGGCATGAAAAGGATCCAAGCCCTGTGTTCAAAATAAAACAAAAATGAAAACAGGAAAATGAGTACAAGTATTCCCTTTCTCCATGTCTTTCTATCAAAGCACAGAAGGATTGGCTGTGGGACCTTTGCAAAATCAGCACATTGGGGCTAAAAACAGCTCTTAGAAAACAAAGCAGGTGAAATGGGTTAAGAGCCATACACAGCTGACTCCTGGGGGTTCTAGGAAGGTTATGAACAGGATGTGACAGAAGCAGCATGTACCTAGAAACTCAGTGTGCATAACTCCAGTGACTGCAGCAAGACAAGGAACAAGAAAGCAGAAAAGACTGCTGGAAAGTCCTCAAAATCCTAACTCTGTCTTCTGCAAAATGGTTCTCTACCAAAAAACCTGCACCCAAATATCCTAACACTCTCTCAATCTCCAGGCAGATCCAAAATTTCAAAAAGAACTTTTTCTCCAAAACCAGAAGAAAACCATCTCATATAGCGGTGTGTAATTTTATACTCATTTGTATCATAGAGCTACCAAGCACTGAAAACTCCTTTTCCCACATGCTCAGGTATTTAGCAGAAGGATTTTTCTCCCATTTCTTTGGTGTGTAAGTACAACACAGGGGTGTAATCCCACCATGTTCTTTGAGTGTGTTCATGCTCACTGGAAGACACTCAAGGAATAGCACATTTATAGGGAAAACACAGAGTCAGCCAACACTAAAGTACCTGTGCTGAAGAAGCACCTTCATGTTGAACCACAGTCAATCATTTCCTTTAATTTTTGTGCTCTGGCAGGTTCATGGGCAAACCCAGCTGGTTCCTGCACAGCTCTCTTGGCACTTCAGGAGTAAAAGGCTTTGTTCTCTGAGTTTAGTCCCACTAATTGTTTAACTGGGCAGGTCCCTTGACCACTTCCTAAACAATGCCTCTCACAGCACAAATCATCCTGTTTGCTGTGTTTTTCCATCAGAGGGTTTCCTCTGCTAGGAGTGGTCACTGCTCAGGGGCAGCCATGGGAAGGCCCTCCCTGACCTTCAGCTGTGGCAGCTTCCATGGGGAAGGATTTGAATAGGTCATTTTGCAGCTCTCTGGGCACAGCTGCTGGAATGTGTTTGATTGCAAACCTCACTGTAGCTGGGGATTTTTTACACTACTGTCCACAGACTCACAGAAAACCTGTGAATGAAATCAAAAATCATGCCAGCACTCTGTCACTGTTCTGGGGTCTTCTCCTCTGCCCTCTTCTCTCCTGGCCATCAAGGCACAAACAAAAAGGGCTGAGAAATTCTTAAAAATCATTTTGGCTGCTCCTTGGTAGAGACAAGAAGACAATACTAGATGAGAACCTAACTCCTGCAGAAGGCAATCCAACATGCCATGGAGGGTGCTCCATCCCTGGGGTTTCCAGCCCAGACAAAATCACATGCCTGCTTTCAGAAAGCCTCTCAGAAACTGCACAAGTACTGGTCCTGTGTGTCCTTCACCAGGTATGTTTTCATCTGTGCCCCCAAGAAATAACCTTGGAAGCTTTCCCACTCCAAGGGTGTCACCAGATAAACAAGAGAATGGAATTGAACTGGGTTTAATAAGTGGATAGAATCACTGACTAATTCTGGTTGGAGGGAACATTTAAAGGCCATCTATTCCAAACCCCCTGCAATGGGCAGGATCTGAGGAAACCTTCCCATTGTGTGTGTTAATAAAGAACACACAACCCTGAGTGGAGGTGAAGGGACTCCCTTGTCCCATGACCTAAATCCCACTGTCTCTTTATTCTGCATATTCCAGGACCACATTCACCACTCTGGGTTGTGTTGCAGTTAATTGGATAACACAATTAATCCCACCCATCTCCCTGATCATACCTCCAGTAGGTGACATGTTATGGATGTACTTTTTGGCATCCCTGATGTTATTTGGAGTCACTGGCACCAGCCGGTCCTGCTGCCAGACCTTTATCCTGTTGGAAAAGCCAATGATATTGAAGTGGTCTTCAGGCCTTAGGTCCTGGAGAATTGTGAAGAGAGCTTCTTTGGTCTAGAAAGAGAAGAGAAAGGAGACCAGCAGACACAGCTGTCAGTGTTTTAGTGGACAAGAATTTAATTTTTGGGATGTCCTTCCCTGTTTCAAGGCCTGTGGCCTCGTGGTGGCAGAGGCTGGGCAAATATGAGATGAAAAAATATTCTGGCCCAAAAGGTCTTGTGATACACATCTCAGCCTAACTAAGCTTAAAAGTCAGGCATCACAATTAGAATAAAAGCTCCCAGTGACTGGGAGAATCATATTCTGAATTAAGGGATAGTGAAAAATAATGACTAATAACAAAAACCTCGTAGAGTTTGTCTAAAGCCCTCTAGACTTAGAGCAACCTGCAAGTGGCATTATTTAAAATAGGTTACTTATAAGTTAAAAAAACTCTAAATATGTCAAAGGATGCACCTTCTCTGTCCATAATTAGAATACTATTTTATATATATACACTCTAATTAATAGTTTCAGCAATTAATAAATGTTTAGGTTAATATATTCAATTAATTAGATATAAAAAGAAGTCCTGACTAGTCATGGCAGATTCCACCTGCCAGTCAGTTTTGTCCCAGGCATGTTCTTTTTCATCCATATGCCAACTGTTGGTCATCCTATGTAAATACAGGCAACAGAGTGAGGAAAGCTGGTCACGAGATGAGTTCTAGCAAAGAACATTAAGGATCCTGGGCTCTGGCAAAGCCAGACCACTGAGGAAAAGGCAAGAGGAAGACTGCAGAGGTGTCCAGCTCCCCCCAGTGTGACCAGCTTGGATTTAGCAGCCATGCAGCTGTGTTCACATGGAGACAGACTTTGGCTGAGGAAGACTCAGAGAAGTTGCCCAAAAGCAGCCTCTGTCCATGCAAACATACCCTGTATTTGGGTGTAAAACACATGAGGCAATATCTAAGCAGAGGAATCAGCAGATTCTCAGCTCAGCTCCTTCTTGGCCACCATTAAGCCTTCCAAATTCCAAGGAAAGCTATGCAGGAAATCATATTGTGGCCTCATCAGCATTGAAAGGTTCCTCTCATGCCTGTCAGGAAAATATGTGAAGGGCTTGTCCAGAAAAAATATAGAAGTAATCAGCAGTGCTGGAAGCCACATCAGCCTAGGCCTGATGTTGCTATGTAAAGACAGTTTGGAAAAGGGCTCAAAGGACTGATCAGGCTGTGTCATCAATATCCCCCTGGATTCTGCATGGCAGAGGATGATGCAGTGATGCAACTGCAAACAAATCTGATCCTCACAGCTGCTGCCTTGGCTCCCAGTCCACCTGAAGTTAAGGGGAATATTTCCCATAGCTTCAAATATTCTGGAGCCAGGTCTGGAGACTCTTCCTGCCTGTTTCTGTTCTGTGTACTAATCATTTTCCTCTGCAGGGATCTCAGGATTAATCCCTCCATTTGCTGAGCTGGAACATTCCTCCACGTCCCACCACTGTTATACAGACAAGAATATTAAAGCAAATGCTGGTGGAAGAGACTCTTCCAAAGAGAAGGGGACAACCCCACTAGATTCACATCATGATGTACATCAAACAAGCCTTCCTGAAGATGAATTCTGTCCCAAATATGGAGGCTATCTCCAGCTCAACAGTCCACAGAAACTGGCAAAGTTGGGCTAAATAATCAGCTATTTGAAAAAGAAGGGAAGGTTTTACTCTCTCTCATCTCTTTTACAACACCCTTTGCATTCTGAAAATGCTTCAGATAATACATGACATCACCCTTCAGAGACACCCTCAGTCAACATCTCATTTTACAGGGAGGAAAACCAAGGCACTTTTGGAATTATGTCAAGGTCAGAAAGTGAGAGCTTCCCAAAACTTGGGGTTTCCAGCCCTCAGTTCAGTCAGCCAAACCATCCCACACGTGCACAGGCAGCAATCACACAGCAGGGAAAAGGACTCTCAGATTTATTCCATGATAACAAGGTTGGCCTGAGTATTTGTCCCTCAAAAAATGGATCAAAATAAGCAGAAAGTGGAAGTGAAGAACCTTCCATCCTGTGTGTGAGCAGGCCTCCATGCCAAGCTCTGCTGAAGAAAATTTGGGCAGGGTGTTAAAGCAAGGAACAGAGAGACCACAACAGCTCCCTAGATACACATCCCCCCTCTCCTCCCACAAAGGAGAGAAACAGAGGTGCCTAGAGGCAATGATTTGAAGAAAAACTCCCCAAATCTCATTATCTATATTACAGCTCTGATTATAATTAACATTGCTTGACCTCTCCCATTACAAAACCCCTCTTCTCAGATTTTTTTGCAATTCTGTCAAACTGCACTTTTCTCAGAGGGATTTATTGGGCCCAAATAAGCTCTGTTGTTTCTGAGAACAAGGCAAGAGGAGAAATAATCTTGCTTTGGCCTACTTGCAAAGAGGCTGCATCTCACCTCCCTTGTGCTCACAAATTCTTTTTGACATTCTTGCCTGTGTTCAGCCAGAAGAAAAGGAAAGGAAAATGTAAAACAACACAAAGCAGAAGTAGCTTGGTGTACACAGCATCCAAGCTAGAATTGCAGAGAGGATCAGGAGGGAACTGGATCAAACATTCCCAGGAAACCCAGCACTTCCCCACACCCTCATACAGGGGCCAAATGTGGGGCTGGGACCATCTCTCTCTCCCCACTTCTTTCATTTCCTCATTGCTTTTTGTCTCATTTCTGTCACTCCACGGAGTTTGAGTCAGTTTTTCCCAGGAAAAATTTCTGCTATGTTTTAATGGATATGCACTGACAGCCTGGATTCTGGCATCTGTATCCTGTGCTTGCCTCTGCAACTTAAAACCCTTTGAATTTAAGTAACATACACACAAACACATGTCCAAGTGTGCATGTGTGCACATGGTTTTGCTCCAAAGCAAACAGAGTGAGGGAGGCCACATGGGTCATTCTCCTGTAGCTTTTACCCCAGTGAAAATAAAGGGTGGGATTCAGCTTTCCCAGCTCAGTCATCAGAAAGCTGGGCATCACATCCAACCCTGCTTGAGGCAGGGGAAGCCTCCTCCAAGGAATAATCCATCCCATCTGTTTTGGACAGGTTTTAGGATGGGCTGAGTCACTGTCTGGAAGTGCCTGTCTCCAGGCATTGCCTTCAAGCAGACAAGGTGGGACTCACCTCAAGAACTAATCCTGCCCCATCCTGAGCATTCTGATGCTTGCTGGAGCCAAAAAGAGCTGAACTGTCTCTTCACCTCTCCCAGAGTGCTCAGAATTCCCTGTCTCTTCCTATTTCCATCTCCCTTCCCAGCTCATAAGGACTCACAGGTATATCCTAAACACTGCATGGGGTAACAACACACTTTGCTACCTACCAGCATTCCTCACCCACCAATGGTTTATGAGAGAGATGTGACCCTCCTCAGGGTGCTGGATATGATTCAGGAGCTGGCAGGCAGAACCAGCTTTTAATGAGGAGAATATCTTGGTGAAAGGGCACTGCTTGAAATCCTGAAGGACTCAGCTGTGGCTCAGAGTGCAGTTGGTGCCCAGCCCTCTCCTCCTGTCTGCACCAGGCCAGGCTTTGCAAAGCTCAGCTGGGATACAGCAGCAGGTTTCTGCTCCTGGCCTTGTAAAGCCACAGCTGGAATTTCTCCTGGCTCCAAGGAGCCAAGGGCTGTGGCTGCCATGGGATTCCCAAACTGCTCTGCTGCCAGTGGGGTCCTTGCACTTCCACTCCCATCTGGCCCCAGTGAGTCATTCCACTGAAACTCCTGCCAAAAAGGCAGAAAATTAACCATTTCTACCCTGCTAAGGTAGTGTCTACCTGCCAGGGTGTTCCTCCATGGCTGTGCACATGACACTGGCTCCTTTTGGAGATAAGCTGAACCCCCTCACACTGAGGAAAAAAGAGTTTAGGGGTCCAGTGCCTCTGTGCCAGGTGCTCTAAAGTGAAATACTTTTCCCAACATGCTGGGAATGCTTTTGGAGCAAGGATTAAAGGAGAGGATAGCAGGAAGTTACAATACAGAACAGCTGAATAAAACCCCATTTTTACCATTTGGGAATGGTTTGTGGGTGTCAGAGTCAAATTTTAAATGAGGATTTAAAAGAAGATAACATGATGGTGGAAGATGCCTCTGTTTCCTTCAAATTAGCACAAATAAAATTGAGCTGAGAGGTGGAGACTGAATTGCCACTGCATTTAAGATGAGAAATTGGGCTGGTGAATGAGCTGCCAACACAGCTGGAACCTTGGGACTCAAACAGCCACCTCCAGGGCTACAAAAATCACCCCCAAACCTGGAGCAATACAGCCCTGGTCTACAGCTGGGGACAGATGAGGTGACCATGACTGGCCAGGGAGCGACCACAGCTCATGTCTGTGCTCCATGAATGATAAGAGAGGAGCTCACACTGTCTAAATGATTGATGTGCAGGGTCTGCTCAAGCCTACAAGGCCAGACACGAGCCAGGTCCCAGGCACCACCCTTGTCACCTCCACACTGACACCTGGACATGCAACACAGCCTCAGCTTGTCTGGTTCTTGCTTGCTACAGGCCCTGCATTGCAGCCAAGGTGATTCAGAACTGCACCAGCAGGAAGAACAGAACTCCCTCAGCTACACTCGAGTCTGGCTGTGATTTGTCACCCTTGTACCCAGCCCCTGGAGTTAGCTCTGACAGACCTCATCTTGCTTAAGCACTGCTGGAGCAAAGCATGGAAAGATACACACTCTCATGGGAGAGCTGAGAGCCTTCAGCCCTTTTTTGGGTCAAAGATCTGCCTCAGAGACATCTGGGATGATGTCAGACCATCTGGGCACCTTTTAGGAGGAATCTGAGTCCTGCTGACATTTCTTCCACAGTCCCTTGTTTGTTTGGGGAGCAGGCTGAGGGTGAAGCCTGGCTACCCTGGGAGCAGTGCAGCTCACAGGGACACAATATGTGGTTGTTAGGAGCTGTGGCACTGCCAGCCAGTGGCCCTGCTGTGCAGCAAGGGGAGAATTCAAACACCTCATTAAAATGCATATCCCAAGCCCACGTATTCACACTTTCCATTGCCTTAGGAGCACTTCTAAGTGTTTCATCTGCCCTCCCTCGCAGCAGCTGGGCAGCAACTTCAGCACCAGTGACACAGCCCCAGGGAGCTGCCTGGGCTCGGGATCAGCCAGTCTGGAGAGCACAGCTGGCAGAGAGGAAAGCACTCCCAACCAGCCTTTGGAAAGCAGGGCCCATTGAGAGGAGGAGATGCATGAGAACAGCCTGCAGAGAGAACACCTGGGGCCATCTGCATCCATGTGCCAAAAGATCCCACAGCTAGAACACAAAATTTCAGCACCCTGTGCCCTTCCATGTCCCTTGTGAAAAAGCAGATTTGGCAAGAAAGGCACAGGATGTAAGCTCAGAGGGAATTAGAAACCCATAGCTCTGTCCAGTAATGTGTCTGAGAGCGCAACAGTGCAGGGAAGGACTCAGAAATGAGATCTCCTACAGCAAGGAGGAGAAAAATACAAGTGAATATATTGTTTGGCAAAAGATTGCAAGGAAGTACAGGGAGAAGAACCAAGAGACCTCCTTCCTCTCCTTCTACATCCTCTGTGTTGTTCTCTTTCCCTTTCCAAACATGCAGAGGCAGCTGATAAAAAGGTCCAGAGCTGGGTTTTTCAAACAGCAACAGCCAAAGCTCATCAATGTCTCCATGGTCTGTCAGAAGGATTAATTAAAACTGTGACTTAAGGAAGGGCTGGCATCAAAGCCACACCTGAAATGGTGCTCCCATGCTCAGACAAGTGCTGCCATAGATTTGGGTGGGGAATGCAGTGGGAGCTCCACTGCCACGTTACAGGGAGCAGCTGAGGCACAGAGGGAGCAAAGGTTGGGGCAGTGCTGTTCCTGCTGAGGTTTGAAGCCACATCTTGTGAGTTTTGCTTTTCTCTGTGTCCCACTGTCCTTTCTGCCCCCATAATGCTGGTCACATGTCAGTGCCAGCAACAGGGACTTCTGTACCCAAATCAGGGTTAACCCAGAAGTTTATCCTCAGATTGTTTCACCTTCCTGCATCCCACTCTCAGAGAGGACAATTGGCCCTTTTTGCCTCCACAGGGAACGTCCTACAACTGAGGAACTGCAACTGCCCCTCTCCTGTCAATGTATCTTTGTGCTTTCTTCCTGGCAGACAAGAATGGCGTAACCAGGGAAAACTCCTTCGCAGTTCTGCACAAGAAGCATTTTGTTTTATAGGGACACAGGCCTGTGATGGGAGGGAGTCTGAATGTAGAGCTCTGGACAATAAAGGTCTGTCTCTAGTCCATGGTCCAGTCTCCCCCTCCTGAACATCCCAGATGCCTTGCTGGTCACTTGAACATTGCTGACTCCCTGTATGGCCTTAAAAAAAAGTTGCTTTGTAGTTTCCCAGTCTGAAAAACAAACATCATTTAGAACAAATATTTGTGCCTATTGTCTTCTCTGAAAAAGGTTTTCCACTTAACATTGAGTAAAACACTTAGTTCCACATCTATCCAGGACACTTAAGCACTGCATTTTTGCTCAGTGGATGATAAAACTGTCTTCAAGTTGGGGTAACTCACTTCTCTAGCACTCAGCAGCATGGTGAGGATAAATACATGAAAAACTAATCTGATGATCAAAAGTTGACCTGATTTCTCAGACACTGGATTTCCATGGGTCCTTAGGGCAGAGTAGATGCTCAGACTTTGCAATCTCACTGCAGCACTGAGGATGTGAATAAATGCCAGTACAAAGATTCAAGGAGAAAAGTTCTAATCAGCAGCAAGCATCATTTCTTGAAGCCCTTATCCCAGTGCAGAATGGATTAGAGCTGGAGCAGTAAACAATTCCATGCAGTAAATAAGGCAAAGGGAGAAGCTTAAGGGCTGCCCCACAGGGCTATACTGAAATAACCCCACTGGAAACAGCAGGGCTGCACGGGCACACAGCCAGACTGACACAGCAGTGTCTGAGGGCCACATTCTTCTCTTGTGCTTAGCTCATTTTAAGTGGAATCAGATCCTATAACTGCCCATCAGACAGTCAAACCCCCACCCTGTCAGCATGACCAAAAATTTCCATGGAGTTAGCAGCAAAAAGGTCAGCACCAAGGGAAAAATGCCCCATGCCCTCAATGTGGAGCTTGACATCTCTCCCTCTGCCCATCCTCAGAAGATGGAGTTCATCCCAGGGCACAAAAACTGTTCCAATAACTGGGCACTGTCATTTTCTATCACACAGATCAGCTCCAGCACAGTCCTGGGAAGACCTGCCCTGCCCAAGAGCTGTCCACAACACATCCCCTCAGTTTCAGCAATCAGCTGCTGTGTTACACAGCAGGAATTGAGCTGGGACACAGCTCATCATGCTCTTCATATTGATTACCCTCCATCATGCAGCCACTCTCACAGACTGGCTGTCTCAGCAGCCACAAACCTTCCAGGTCTGAAGCTTTCTAGCCCCTACTCAGAACATCCCATCCATGAGTGTAACCTGCTGGGAGAGATGTGCTGCTCCTCCCTTGTGATTCCCCATCTTCATTTCTTTTTACAGGACCTGTGGTAGGGACTTTACAAGAAGATCCTACTGATAGGATGAGAGGGAATGGCTTTAAACTAAAAGAGGAGAGATTTAGATTGGGTATTGGGAAGGAATTCTTGTCTGTGAGGGTGGAGAGGCCCTGGCACAGGGTGCCCAGAGAAGCTGTGGCTGCCCTGGATCCCTGAAAGCTTTCAAGGCCAGGTTGGACAGGGCTTGGAGCAACCTGGGATAATGGATGGAACTGGGGGATCTTTAAGGTCCTTTCCAGTCCACACCATTCTAGGATTCTCTGATCTCCAGTGAGTGAGAGATGGTGACAATGGTTTGATGGTTGAAGCAAAGACCCAGCACTTTTGCTCAGGGTTAGCATTAAGCAATGCAAGAGCACTAAATAGCTCCTTAAGAAAGCAAACTTGCCAGTTTTCTCACCTAAGAGTCTGCCACAGGGCCCTCACACTCCTCCAACACCTGCCCCCCATCCAATTTTCACCATTTCCAAACCCTCTCAGCATCTCCAGCTCCAGGATCCCCACTCCCTCCTACACATCTTTGCCTCCAGCCTTTCCCCTGCCCATTCCCATCCTAAGCCACTGCCTCAGGCATGAGAAGAAGCCAATTCTTTGTCCAAAACTCTGCACAGAAGAGAGCAGATGTTCTGGAGAAGATTGTGTCACTGCATCAGGGGTAACTCTCCAAGCAAAAGCTCTCTCTTCATGACACAGCATCAGATCCCTCATTCCTAGGGGACCTCAAATTACATCATGTGGACCCCAGAGCTGCCTGTGGACACTGTTTGATGACAGTAACACAGCATGGAAGACCTCACTCCAGGAGGATTCCACATGAGGTGCCACAAGCACTGCTGAGCTTCAGCTGCTCTCCAGAGCCAGAAACAAATGGTCCTGGTTGAGCAATGTGTAGGACACACCCTGAGTTAGGGTGAAGGGTATTTACTTGGAAATAGCAGTGTTGCTGCAAACAGTGCTGATCTAATAACTCCAGCCTTGGCAAAGATCTGGTGTCTTTTAGACTTGGGGGATCTTTGTACAGCCAGAAGTCCAGGCAGGGGTTTGCCAGCTAAAGAGACAAGACTCTGCAAAGAGACAAGCACAGGCAAAGAAAATAACCTACCTAAATTCACATAACAGATCCATAATGAAAACACACACAGAAGCCAGGTCTGGCTTCCAGGTGTTGCTCCAGCAACTGGAAAAAAAACCCCAAGCCCTAATTCCAGCTTGGAAAGGACTACTGAAGAAAGATCTTTCACTTCACTGTCTTTTATGCATTTGCCAGAGCCTTGAGGATACCAAGAGGCTTTAATGGCTCTGCCCAGCCCCAGCTGGGGCCTCCACCCACTCTTCTGCCCATTTAAGTTCCAACCTGGGCCCTCATCCCAGTCTCAGACCAAGAGCTGTGCTCTCTGTAGCTCTGATACATAAACCTCAGTGACCCCAATCCATGGACTGACTTCCCAGCTTCATTTAGCCACTTCCATTTCACTACAGCCTCGTCTGGTGGTCACTGGGCTGTGTCTGGCACATCAGCAGCACCTGTCTGCAGTTCACCTTTTGATGAATTCACTGATGGTCCAACTGAAACCTTTGGGAGAGGTCTCAGTGTCTCCTTGGGTTTTCAGTTCAGGCCTCAGCAGCATTTTCATGCCAAATGGAGCCCTCACCTTTGCATCCTATTTACTCTGAACACAGTTAAAGGACTTGCACTTTATAGCTCATCCTGGGAAATTTTGTCTCTGCTTCTTCTGCCTCAGCATGAAGCAAAACTCTCTCTAAGTCCCAAGACCAGAAGCAGATGCTCCCAGTCCTGAATACCTGAGGGCATCTTTCCCTGAAGGTTGCTTATTTCTCTGTAAGACCCTGTCATTATTTAATAGTTTTAGGATTAGGTAGATTATTTTTCTGCATGACAAGTACTTGCATTTCCCTTGGAAAAGAAACTTTATTTTTATTTTCTTAGAGCAGATAAAGTCTACCTGGATCTGGTGTCTTATTTACTGTGGTAGCTCCTACATCCCATATTCACACCTCCACAGAGCACTGAGATAACACTGCTGTGGTGGATTCCAGAGCAGGGGGCAGCTGCATGGAGCTGTTGGTGCTGCAAAGAGCTCTTCTGAGTCCTCTTGGGTTGTTTCTTTCCAACAGAAATGGAAAACCTGACAAAACTTTCCTCCTCACAGTAGCTTTGAACGCTCTAAAGGCTGTAATTAGAATTAGCATTTTTTCCAAAGTTCCCTGGTGATTTAAGGTTGCTCTCCTGGGCAGCAGCTGTTATTTGGGCTAACAGTCAGCAGGCTCACAGCCAGCTCTGCAGCAAGTCAGAGGAGTTTGGAAGGAGAACATTTGGGTGTTGAGGTGCTTGTCTGCTCCTTCAGCATCCAGAAACTCCTCGGGGGGGTCAGTGCTGAGGCAGAGGTTGAGGGGTTGGGCACATAAGACCCTCAGACAGGCTCCAGCAGTGCAGGTGACTCAAGGGTACCAACAGTGTCCCGTGGACAGGCACAGGCAAATAATCTGAAGCCCTTGCAAATCCCCAGCAGGTCCCAGTTTCAGCTGGGTTCCTCCTAGAGCAATTAACCTCAGAGAAAATTACAGTCTGGCACACCACCTTCGACAAGCTGCCAGGCTTGTGGTGAAGCCAACTGCTTAAATGAGTGTGTGGCATTTATCGCCTGTGGGAAAGGTAAGGTGGAATGAACCCGTGGCTGAAACAACTCTGGTTTACCAGACATCTACAAAGTACCTGCAAACTCATCAATTCATCCTTTTATGGACTCATTCACAGCTTGGAAGGTGCTTGTTCTATACCAAGGGTCCTTTCTCTCTGTTCAGTGAAGGTTGGTGCAGCCACGGTAATCACCAGGTGGTGAACCTATAACTGTCCCATCTTTCCCCTGGTTATACCACTGTCAAACTGCTACATCCTCTTCTACCTAGCCAAAGGTACCATAAAATCAGCAGGGCAGACTGCTCAAAGGAAAATCATCTTGCTTCCCAGTAAACCCTGCAGATTTAACCTGTTCCCCAGGCTCTCCTGGCTGTTAAAAGCAACTATTCCACACAGAACTTGCTGTCTCTGCAGAGGAACAAAGTTCATGGGGATTTTCCTTGCCAGTGGGACAGCAGTAATGATGTGCAAAGCCTTGAGCACATGAATACTTTTTTCTCATCATGCTCAAGAATTTTCTGTTCCTGAACTGTCTCTCCCTGCCAGTGCTAGAAGGAGACTGTAGCAAAAGCTCTCCGAGGAGTTTGACTGCTGCAACACATCTGAGTCTGCTGGACACCACCAGAGCTCAGAGGCTGTGAAAACTGAGGAGAAATATCTTCCCCTCAAAGCTAATACATCTCTTTGTCATGTGAGAATGTTTCAAGGGTCTGAATCACAGAACCAAAGAAGTGTTCAGGCTGGAAAAGATCTCTAAGATCATCAAGTCTAATTATTAATACAGCACCACTGTCTTCATCACTAAACCATGACTTCAAGTGCCACATCCACACACTTTTAGAACACCTCCAATGATTTGATCAACCAGTCTCACTCTGTGTGTTTGCAGCTAGACATTTGTTGCTCCAAAGACTGAGACAGCCTAGGAAATAGGGATGGCAAAGACAAAAATTCACGTTGGAAAAGGAAAACCTTGGGAGAGGAAAAGATAAATGGCTCACAATTGGGCTGTGGGAACTGCAGGATGCATTAAATTGTGACCTCACTTGAGTCACTTTGCCATTAACTTTGTGAAGGCAGGTGACTGAAAAATACAAAATCTCCTCCAGTTTCTACAGAAAAAGGTGCACAGCTGATGTTTCCCATCCTTGCTTCCCATCCTAAAAACTGTCCTTTGCCATAGTCACTGCAGCTGACCCACAAGAGCACTCTTTGCAATTGCTGACTGTATTTTTAGCTGACCTTGCATGTGACTCAGAGAGAAATGAGGAAAGACAGTCCCAAGGGATTTCCCAGCTCTCTACACACCACCACAGATCATCACAGCTGTGAGAGTCCAAGAGAAAAGACAAAAAGGAGACATTTCCTCTGCTCAGATGTATCCTGCCACCAGGGAATCTGTCTGTAATTTAATAAACATCTTAATAGCATCAACAACTGAGTAAAAAGGACACTGAGCTGACATGGCTGTAACTGATCACACTTTCCTAGAGAACCAAGAGAGGTTTATTTCGGTCTTTTTCTGATTAATCTGTGTGTGTGGGGTTTATGATTTTGATCTTAACTCCATAAAGTTCTGGTTTTTGGAGCAGTTGGAATCAAAGCAGTTGGAATCAAAGGAAGATAAGTGCTACCATCCCATAGCACTCCTCCATAACAGACCATAGAAAGAATATACTGAGATAACAGGCAAAAAGTTGGGTACACCCTCAGCAAAGGTTCTGGATTGACATTCCTCTCACTTCAGGCTCAAGAGGAACCTCTCTGTAGCTCATTTGCCTGAGATCCATGTTTAGCAGTAGCAACTGCCTAGGCTATGAAGTAAACCTTCAGGGGTTAATGGCTGTGTTGTTTTTAGTAGGTGTAGTGAAAAGAAACTCTGATACTCAGGAGAAGAATAAAAGCTTTCATCGTGCAAGGTTAATCTGCTGACTGCTTGTGCAGCTCACAAAAGCACCAAAGCCCTTTGGAGTTTTAATCTCCCTGGTTCAGCACTTGGTCACTGACTGGCTGCTTCCAGCATGCAGGACTGGGGGCATTTGTGCCAGAACTGTTTATTCTGAGAGGGAGGGTGGTCATTTTTCAGCAGGAGGATAACAGAAAGCCAAGAGCCAGGCTCTGTCCACAGGACTTTTACAGATTCACAGGCATCTTGATTTGAGACCTCATTCAGCAAAGGACTAGGAATGCTTGTTAACAACTCTCTTGATGAGAGAGTCATCTTCTTCCCCAGTCACTGGGGAAGATAATTAGGATCCATAGAATCCACTGTTATTTGATGTGCCCTTCATTTTGGTATGGTGGCTTGTGTTAAGGTCTATGCCCTGGGAAAACATCTGAGATTTGTTCTGAAAGATTCAGATTCCCAAAAAGGACAAAGTGACTTTTCCTTCAGCAGAACCTCTTGAGTTATACATCACTAAGGGTTTTTAGGTAAGGGCAGCACTGTCTTCTCTGTGCTGTTAGACTGGATACAAGAGTCTGCTGAATGCACTTTGCTGGGAATTCTCCCTCATCTGCCTCTCTTCAAGCCACTCTAGTCAGAACTGCCCAGGACAATCCCATCTGCAGCATTCTGGTTCAGTTTTGGCAGCACTGACCTTTGCAGAGCGATGAATCCTTCTACATTTCTTGTTCTCATCCCTTTTCCCCTAACACAACCATTTCTCATTGCAGGTAAATCACCTCAGAGCCACCTCTCGCCTCAGACACAGCAAACATTTTGCAGAAGAGAAGTGGTGGGACAAATTCTGAGCCAAGCTTTGCCACCTCAGAGCTGAGCTGTCCCCAGCAGACACGAGGAGCTCACCTGCTTGAGCTTGGTGCCCACCATGGAAGCGCTGCTGTCCAGCACGAACACGACGTTCTTGGGCAAGGGAGGGAGATCTGTGGGGGCGAAGTAGTGCACAAAATACCCATTGAGGATCTGTGGAAGAGCAAGGGAGTCAGTGGTCAAAGGCAAATTGTGATGCAATGCTCTACACACACCATTATGGGATATTTGGATGTTGGGATGTTTTCAGTGACTCTTTCTACACTGGAGGATATGAATGCTCTTTGGTGTTCCTCTTCATTCTGGTCCCAAACACCCTTGGTATCCCCCTTAATTCAGTTTATCCAGGCTGGGTGAGCTAACTGGAGCTCTCCACATCTCCTTCTTGGAGTTTCCCTCCAAATGCAGCAAGGATATAATCTATGTGCCCACAGATCAGAACTACAACATGCTCTTGAGGAACTGGCCTTGTATCCAGACATGTACAGCCAGTATAGTGAGAAACTGAAAAGCAGACACAAAAAAGAAGCTCAGTGAAGTTGGGTTTAAGTCCATCTTGTGGCTGCCAATTGACTGGTTTTATTTTGGATAGTTCTTACAAGATGGAGGAGTAGCCTTCACTTGGAAAGCATTTTCTAGGAATTAGGAGCAGGCAAGACAAATTAACCATCTCAGGTACAGTTAATAAAACAGAAAAGTGAGTCATGTGTACAGTACCTGAACATCTCCAACACTCAGCTCCCTGTTGACATCATATCTAATTATGAAGTCTCCCAAAATTCCGTTTCGGGCGATCCTGGTTTGCTCAACAACACTGGGGTTGAATGTAACCTTAGCCAAGGTTTTGGTGTGCCCAATGACAGTAGAGGGAGGAGGAGACACATCACCTGTTGAGATAAAACCACAGTATTACAGGTTTTTCCCATTGCCTTGCAGATGTCAAAGCACAGCACAGGTGGTAGTGCCAGGGAACCAAGTCTACCAGCACAGTGACTTACTGAGGCTTAAGATTCAGCTCTCCAGTGCTAAAAAAAAAGAGAGATTAAAAAAAAATTACCCCTCTCCTCTACCTTTAAACTGAAACTATCAGGGATACAAATGTTTACACAAGATCCCTGTGTTTGGTTCTTTTTGGCCAAACAAACAACCTCAGACATGTACTTGCTGTTCATTCCAGCCAGCTCTAGACACCCAGGATGCAGATCCTACACCTGAAATCCTACCAGTCAATGCAGGTATGATTCATTTGACCTGTTTGAACATTTCTTCCAGGATTAGATGAATCACACTGTAGATTTTTCATTATTGATTATAAAGAATTCTTGAGGTGGCGTGTTCAGACGTACTGCAGGCATGTGAGGTGGGATTGATCTGAGTGGCTGATCCCTTGCTCTGACAAGTGTCTTATGTGTAATGTCTACATTTTAACAAGTCACCTTAGCTCCTTTAACTTCAGCAAAATTATCATTATAGTCACTGCAGACAAAATCCAGCACTGCCAGTGCCGCACACAGACTGCATCCCTAACTCATCCTAAACTCTGAAATCCTTCCTGAATCAATAGAGAGGGATGTGCCTGGCAGAGAGCACCTCAGAGAAAGACAATTATTTAGGTCTGAGTCACCCTGCAGGAAACTCTCCTTGTATTGTTATCTGTGCTCATCCTCTAGAAGTTGAGGGATGTGGAAGTTTCCTGTTGTCTCTCTATGTAAACAAAATCCCACCTTACCCTCTTTTGGTTTGCCAACTTTTCTTTCCCTCTGAACTCCATTGGGACCCTTGCATGAGGCTGACCAGAGGTCAGATTTGACCCCTGAACCTCTCCAGATTTTGGGGGCTTTCCTCCTTTTCCTAACTGGCTTTTGAAAATACAAAATTAGATTGTCAACTGAAGTTGCTCTTGGGTGCTTTAGCTCTCACAGTGATTATTCTAACACTCCTCTGAGGTACAGAAGTTCTATTATGTCTGCTCCTGGGCCAATTAAATATGGTAGGAATCAGCTGCTTAATTATACTGTGAGAGGAAATCTCAAATCTTTGCCAAATAAGCCCAAAAAATCAGTGGTTTGACAGGGAAATTAGGGATGGGAGAGATTCAGTTCCAGTTCAGGTGTTCACAATGCAAATACCTAAATCTGAGCTTATTTTCTAGGCTCCACTATGCAAGTGGAGATCAGGCCAGGAGTGTCAGAGATTAGGCCATGATACATCTGGCCAGAGAGACATCTGCTTTAGGATAATTTTCATTAAAATAAATTAACAATACAGATCCAAATAACAAGGTGCAGGTGGTCTGAGAAAGCTCCACTCCAGGGATTCCTGTAACTCTGTTTATGTAAGGAGCAGTGGCACTTCACCTCTGTAAAGGGCTTTGAGCTGCATTAGGGAAAGGCAACGTGACATTTGTGTGCAACAATGAACACAACCTCACATCCAGACCCCACACTGATTTACAAAACCACAAATATGTGATTATGTCCATTTAACAGGTAGGAAAATGGAGGCATGGAGCAGTTACCTGACTTCCCACAGCTTAAAGTCCACAGAAATGCCAGGATTAGGGTCCTTGTGGGTTTATGAAATGATTAGCCAGTTCTGTAATTTTTACTCTGAAGTGCTATGCACAGTCTAGGTTCCTCTAGGCAAAGGAATGAGAGTAAGATTCATAAATCAATAGAACTCTAGGATGTTATTTCCAGGATGATTTTCCTTTTCTTCCACAGCTGTCTGGTAAGTGCATTTGCATAGACAAGGCAGAAGGCTCTTCCACTGAGATAGGGAAGGGTTTTATCATGGGCCCAACTTTAACTCAAGTAAATTATAGTGAGAGCACCTGGACTGTGAAACAAACTCCTCAGCAAAAGCCTTGTCCAATGAATGACAAATATCACTCAGTTTCAGTGAACTCAAGAACTGACTCTGCACCACAGCTTCTCCTGCTATGCCAGCTCCAATCCACTCATCCTGATGGAAACAGAGAGGGAGGTCCCAGCCAACACACTACTTTTGTATCTTAGAGGGGGCTTATAAAATGATTACCCTGAGCTTTGACATTTTTTCTAAAATCCATGTATAGTTCAGATTTCTCCTGGCGAAGAAAAGTTATAAATCAACATCACTATAAGATTTTACCTCAGTCTTGATCTGTTTTTATTTTTATAGCTGCCCTTTGATCTGATGAATCAACAGATGCAATATGTTTTTAATACATAATGCATCAGATTTGCTTGTATCTGCCTTCTTGAATTTTCCATCTGTGTTCTATTGCTTCCAGAAATCCCATTTAACTGCCTGTATGTGGGAAATGCCTAGAATACACAGAAATGGCTTTAAAGATAATTTATATTTTCTGATCTGAGGGTTTCACATTACTCCTCCTCAGCTGCTGAAAGGAAGGTTTTCCTGCTGTGGGTTAGGCTGCCTGGTCAGATCACACCAGGGGCAGTGAGAATCTGTCCCACGCTGGAAGCAGAAGCTCCCTCCTTATTCCTCCTGCACATCCATGTCCCGGCCTTTGGGCAGCACTTCCATGTTTCTCAGCCATAAATACAGTGAGGGGTGAGGACCAGATGCTGTGCCCCAACAGCCTGAACTCCAGTCCTAACATTTCTGTGTACCATTGGAAATCAGCTGATTTAGGGAGCAACTCCGTGCCTCAGTTTCCCCAGCTGTTAAATGACATAACATAATCACACCTAACTTCTAGGTGGAGAATAGGGAGCACATTGCCTCTCTCTATTGCTCCTCAAAACACTCCCTGGAGTGATAAATGTCATCCTTTCTAACACAGACAGTGCTTTGGGGATCTCTGGAGAGGAAGTTTCCAAGGCTGTCTCACATGGCCATTTTAAGTGATAAGAATTGCTAAGGAATCTCTCCCATCCTCTTCATCATCTCCATTCCTGGGACAGAAGTTAAAATCCAAAAAAAAAATGGTTTGATAGAAAAGGTCCAAAACCCCTTCTTTTTTTTCTGGAATAACAAAAATCAGGTCTGGAAAGTAACTTCTCTAATTCATCCCACGTTCCCAGACCAAATCCCTTCCTACTTGGTTTTGATACAATCAGGAAAAACTCCAGACCTCCAATAATGGAAACTCAGTGCCTGCACTTGCCAGTCCTTTCCAGAGCTTCGCTTTTTTCACTGTTAGATGTTTTCAATGTCTAATTTACATTTTTTCTTGTGGATTATAAACCCATGATTTCTTTTTCTTTCAGTTATTGACACAGAAGGCACAGTATCCTTCTCCTCCTTGCAGAAGCCTTTTATATTCTTGAACACAGTTCCTATGTCTTCTTTTTTAGGCAGCACTTGATATCTGGATCACAATTACTCTCCTCTGTTTATTCACCTTGTTCTTTTTAAACAAGTGACAGAGAGAGAAAAATCCATGAGATATTTCAGAGTCCAGAACATGGATGAGCTCCAAATTCTTGGCTGGTTTGTGCTCACACTGAGGGAGTCAGCAGAGCCTTCAGACAAACTTTCCACTAAATTCAGCTGAAGAAGTAAACAGAGCAGGAAAAAGCATTTTCCATATGAAATTGTCATGCTCACAAGAGGAAGAGTTAAACCTAAATTATTTTGGAGTCTGGCAGAGCCGAGTTTAGAGCTCAAATGCAAAGTTCATCCTCTGCTAACATGTGGAAACTTCCAGACATCTGTTGTAAGAAATAAAAAGCTTTCTGAGACCTTTGACTCCAGAAAGAGTCATCCTCAAGCAGCCTGGTGCCTCCTGCCCAAGCCATGACTAGCTCTCACACAGCTACACTGAGGAACAGGATGAGGAATCCAGGACCTCATCCAGAAAGTGGCTCTCTTCTGAGGTCACCAGAGGAGGTCAGAATCACTGACCTCAATGCCTCCTGTCCTGGGGTTGGTATGTGACAGAAGACAACACCTGCACATGCCAAAAGATCACTTTCCAAAACTCACATGCCTAATACCTTCCTTTGGGAAAAATACAACTCCCAGATGGAGCCTTGTGCACAGGAGTTACTGCCAAAGGAAATATCCTAGAAAGACCTGACATCACATTACCTCTGCTCCCCGTTCAGAGAGGAGGGATGCAGGACTTTCTAACAGCCAAGAGAAGGACGTGCCCACAAGTGACACTGGGGTGCTGGTGGCTCCTTCAGGGGAAGCTGCTGATGGGCAAAGCACCCACCCAGGTGCTGAGGGTGAGCACAGCCCAGCTCAGGCTGCAGCTGGTGTTGGAGCAGGTGAGGAGAGAGGAGCCCTGGCAGGTGGGAGCTTTGTCTGTGTCCTTACCAGTAAGCTCAGCTGTGATAACTGCCCTGCCTGGGCAGTGCCAGGCTGCTGATGGGCCATAATTGACTCAACAGCACTAATTTAATAGGCAGCTGTATCTTCTTAGAAGGTGTCAAAGACTCCCGAAGTGCCCCATGATCCACAACATTTCATCATTCAGGTGGCCTTGATCCACAGCATTCCAACAACCTTCTGAAGGTCCCTACCCTTGGGCAGGTACCTGGGTGTTCAGGTATTCCCCTGAGTGAATATAAACCCCATAGACTGTACATTCTGTGGGTTTCCCTAAGATTTCCCTCAGCATGGGATGGGTCTGGGCTGTGACCCCCACTTTGACCAACAGACATTGAAATTGCAACAACCAAGTCTTGTCACAAGTCTTTCAGGTGGTGAGATCTTTCTACTCTGATACATTTTCTTAAGTGATATATTTATGGGTTTATGTTGCCATATTACTATAGAAAATAAGAACCAAAACATGTTTGTTTTCCCGTGCAACCAAGTTGTTATAAAATAAACCCTACATGTGTGTATTTACAAACACTGATGAATCAGCGTCGTTTCAAGAATTTGGGTTACCCTCACCTTCTGGGGTGGGTTGTAACAGCTTGATGGCACAATGTATTTTTCACCCATTACTTTCAAGGTAATTTATCAATATGTATCAAAATCTCATATTTTATCACTAACTGTGAGATGGTTTAGACATAGGAAACTGAGGAAGAGAGTTTTCATGACACATTCAACCTCAAACCACTCAGGCAGTACCATTTGCCAATGTTCCAATGTCCAGCCAAGTGGTACTGAAGAGTTTTAAACCATGGGAATCCAAGAGGGAGCAGACACTTTTTTCTGGTTTATTCCCAGTATACAGATTGTCTGCCAAGCAGCTCCTCACATTTAAAAATGTGAGATTCACAATTCAACCATCTTTCACTTAAAAACTCACAGCTTTCCCTGGACTGGATGTGCAGATCCCACGCTCTTGGGTCTTGGGGTGTCATATGAGCAAAGAAGGCTTTGCAGAGAGGAACTAAAGGCTCTGATGGTTTGTTTTTGGATCCAGCTTGAGAGATGACAGACAGCTGGAATATAGTGGAGAACCACACAGGATGATCCCAGACAGAAAGGGTCTGTAATTGAATTCTGAACACAGATAAAGCACAGGGAATCTGAGCTTCAGCTGCATTACCCATCCTGCAATGGAACACCTATTTTATGTAAATTTTACTGGCTAGGGAGGATTACAGAACCCTACAGGGCCCATTTTTATATGAGCTCTTTGAAATCTGAAGCATGATGCCAAGAATGTCAGTGCTCCCAGACTGACATTTGGATAGAGAGTTACATGAGTTTTCCCTGTATGTCATTTACATGTAGGAATTTCCATACTGCACTGGACCAGCAGTGTGTCTGCTCTGCTTAGTCTGTCTCCAACCTTGATCAATGCCAGATGTCTTGCAGGAAACCATATGCCAACAATGCACTGTGACATTCTCTGACAGGTGAAGAAGGCTTCCTGCCTCTCCTGATGAGGAGCAGAGTACATTTATCACTTGCCACGTGGATGAACAATACAGAGACTAATGAGGCTTGACCTGAAGATAATCTAAGTCACTGAGAGCCTTGATCTCACTGTGATTTGGATGAAATCAGTAGGATCCCACTGGGCAATCAGTTGAACTCCAGTTCACATGCTTTCAGCTCTTTCTGTGGCAGACATGAACAGCTCCACTGATTTTGCTGGCTTTGTGTTGCTTGGAGTGACTGAGGGTCAAGTCCCAAAAGACTCTGCATCCTCCTTCCATCCTTCTTTTTTGGGGGGTGTTTTTTTGTCAACATGTAACAATCACAGTATCCTGAGCTATTGGTTTACACCAGAAAAAATTACCTTTACATGTCTAAATGGTGAGCGAGGACAGTCGAGGTAAGAGCAAATGCTCAGATAGCACTTAGTGCTTTGGCAAAACATGGATTTTCCTCTTGGAATTTCCCATGTTCTGAAGTGCAGGATTTCCTATCTGCCTTGGCATGGATGGATGGAAAAAACAATTCACTTGAAATAAACAGTTCCCAGGAGATGTGAAGGCCAGGGAAGAGCCTGCTCCAGTGCTGAGCACAAGGCCTGAAGGCCCAGTTCAAAGCTCTTAAAGACAATAGCAAAAAACCAAATCCTATTGAGATGAATGGCATCAGCCCTGTATTCATTAAGCTTCAAAGTCCTCACAGGCTTATGCACAGATCCCACACAGACTCAGGCATCCAGAGAAAACAGATCCAACACTGCCAGGCCACTTCTCAGGAAGTGATCAAGGCCCTCAAATAACAGAACCGCGCGTCATAAAAATCTCACCTTCGGCTTTCCCGTTGCCCCTCTGCTTGCTGTTCCGAAGGGGAGGCACCTCCAGGGACACAATTCCAGAGCTCTCCAGGATGTTGACCTCCACTCGTAGCCTGCCCACCAGCTGCTGGGGCCGGATGCTGACGGTGTACTCGTATTTCCCCAGCCGCCGCTGCAGAAGCTCCTCGTAATGCAGAACGAACCTGGCCTGCATCTTGCGAGGGATGAACACAGAGGCCTTGAACGTCTCGTAGCCGTTCTCCCTGGAAGGAAAACCCAAAGACACCTTCACACATCACACATTCCCTCCTTCAACTCCCCATTTGGCTTTGCCTTACCCTCTCCCCTATGAATAATCAAGTGAATCTTCCCATCGAATCTTGCTGAACCCCTGTTGCATTTACCATCGAGCTCTGTTGATCTACTGCCTTATATAAATAAAGTACGTTGATGCTTCCCTCTTGAGTGAAGTGGATGACTCTGTCCATGACAGCATGCTAATCTTCCTTTTTGTTATTCAGGAAGCAACAAGAATTCTTTCCCCCAGTAGCACATCCTGGAGCATCTTGGAATTTAAAAAGTTGTGTGACAGGATTAGAGAAGGCCACACACAATTTTTCATGGCCTGGAGTATAGAAATGGCACCAAGCAGTGCAGATAACATTTGATTTAGCTCTTCCTTCCTATAAATCCATGGATGGTCATGCCAAGGCAGCCAAGATAAAAGTGGCAGGAGAGTGCATCACTTCCCAGAACACAGCCAAATGCACAACACTCACCTTCCCTCTGTGGAGCCTGGAGGTTTCTTTTGCCTTTCTCTGTCATCGGTGCTATTTTTCTTTTCTTTCCCTGTGACCTCTCCATAATAAGTCTTGTTGCCAATGCTCCTGGAGAGATCAGAGATGTCAGCATGCACCTAAGTAGAGTGACAGCCCTACATTTAATAAGTATTTAGCTAAATATATGTGTTTGTGTTGTTCAAATGTTTTCTGGAAAGGATCTTGTTTTTGAGGTCTTGAAGAGATTTTTCTCATTCGAATCAGAGAGGAGAAGAATGAAGAATGGGAAATAGAACGAAGAATGGGAAATAGAACAGTTTCCCTCCCTGTTTACATTGAGGCCTTGAATTTAGCAGGCTGGCATCCATAGGCTGGGTCTGTGCCTTCCTTACTTACATGGTAAAGTTGGAGATGAAGGCTGCAGCTGGGATCTGCATCTCGAACACGGCTTCCCGCGCCTCGGAGCCGCTGTTCACCATGGTGCAGGACACCGTGCTGAAGGCGTAGCGGGAAATGATCGTGGCTCTCACGTGGAACTCAGACATCCGAGGCCTGGTTTCCTGCAGGAGCCAAAAGGTCACCTCTGAACAGCTGGGTAACTCCCCCCTTTGGTGTTTCAACGGGTTTAGTGTTTAATGTGGACCAGCAAACCCACACTTGATGAGTATTAGACCTCCTGACAATAACAGGCAAGGTGGGGCTGTCCTCAGAATTTCAGGTGAGCTGCAAAGAGTAAATCAGGAATGTGGGACTGCCTTTGCCCATGCACAGAGGCCACAGACATTCTGCAGGGCTTGGGAAAGGTCTGAGAGCTCTGCTTGTGCCAGCCTTTAAGTTGTGAAACACCCTGACAAAATCCATCTGTGTCCTAAACTGAAGCCTTCGATTCTGACTGTGTAAGAGGATCAGGATTATTCCCTTCTGGCCTGGGAAGAGAAGCCCAAAATATGTCCCCATGGGGCCCAGAACTGTGTCACAGACCCTGCCCTGTGCACTGTGCACAAGAAGACTTCTTGAAAGACTGACATCACCATGTATGAAGCAGCACCTTCAAATTCATCCAGTCAGATCCATCAGTTATGTAAACAGAGAAACTGCTGTCAGTGGAGTCAACTGAGTGCTCCTCTGCTGAGAATCCATCCTGGAAGTCTGCACCAATGGATGAAGAGACTTAATGAAAAATACTGACACTGTGACGTCTCAAGCAAAATATTTTAAGCTTTTTAGCCCACACTGGACTCCTTCCAGCAGAGAAGCAGCAGAGACAGAAGTGAATGACACATGATGTAGTAATGGAAGCTGAAAGCCAATTTCTGCTTCTTGGGAATGTGTTTTCTTGCACAAGTCCTGAGTTGGAGCATTTCTCCAGACTAATGTGTTTTTTGACAGCAACATCTCCATGGAGCTCAAATGTTTTCTTCCTGGAATACTTCAGTGTGCTTAACTGTAAGCAGCCCTTGAAAAAGAAAAATCTGTACATCAACTTACACAATCAAAGACCAAACCCTCCAAAGCAGAAGGGAGATAAAGGGTAAAATACACTGTAAATACAGAGCAACCTCACTGAGCCAAATACAGTGAGATTCTTCCAGCTGAGGTTGGTAAAAACTCAGTCACGTAAGAGTTGTGAGGACAAAAACAGGCTCTTCAGCTGCATGTCCAGGCTTTCTTTCAGAACAAAAATAATTTTGGCAAATAGCTAAGTAAAGGGAGCAAGTGTTTGTCTGAGTATGAAACAAGAACACTTCTGCAGTAGCTGATGGCATCAGAAGTAACTGAGCATCCAACTGACCAAGCTGCTGGGCTAGTGAATTCCAGGCAAATGGGAGAATGAGGATCCACTGGAAACACAGACCTACCAACAGACTTGGCATAAAGCCCTGCCTGCCTGCATTTCCAAGGCTTGGAAAGACTGAGAATGTGTCTCAGATGAACCTGATCATGGTTGGTATCTTTAACTGGGGAATGTGCTCTGTGCCCAGGATCCTGCTCAGCTCACATGGAGCACAATGGCAAGAGATTAGAACTTCCAGGGTAGGATTCACCTCACTGATTTTGGGCAGATCAGTGCAATGGATCTGTGGATCTAGACTAGAACACCCCTGCACAGATCTAATGTCCCACCCTTGGACCACTGCTTAATTAACTGCTATTAATTAGAAATACATCCTGCTGTTCTTAGAACCTTCCCTGATACATGGCTTCCCAGTCTCATTATCCTGAGGGTGGAGAGGATGGGGAGTTTTGATTGAAATAGGGTTGTAGCAATGTTTTCAGATGTAATGAGCTGATGCTTCATTCAGTCTTCCATGCCACTCATTGCCTGTGGCTTAGCAAGAGACACAGAGGATTTAATAACAGAAGTTACAGGAAGAATCAGAAACTACAGCAAATTCTTTGGTTTCAGACCTTCTGCATTCACCCCCATGTGCTGCAGCTCATCAAAAACTGTGGGTTTATGTGTAGCTGACAGATGATCAGCAAAAGAGGATCAAGCCCTTTGCCTTTTACTTGAGATAGAGGTGGCTCTGCAGTGACCTGTCTGACACTGTGAGTGCACTGATGGATTCACAGGAACTCAGAAAGTCTTTCAAATGTGACAGAGAGCATGAACTTGCCCTCGTTATGACAACAGCAGGAGAATGGTTGTGTTAGGTGAGAAAAAAGCAGTCCTAACCCTGTAGCCTTTCCCTGGCAGAGACCAAGAGCACAAGCTTAGAGAAGAGCAGAAAATCAGTCCAACCTGCACTGATACCACCCAGAAATATTCTCTCAGTTTTCAGTAATTTGTGGCTGAAGGAACTCCTGAGTCAAGGGTGGTATTTTTGTGGTATATTTGTATTCTGTGGATTTTTCTTCTATTACTTTACACAGCTGCTTTTTGAATCCATGTAAACTTTTAGCATCCCCAATGTGTTGCAGCAAGGAGTTCCACAGCTTAATGATATTTTATATGAAAAAACACATCACTTTGGGATTTCTTGCTAAATCCACTCTTTGCTGGCTTCAGCTGATCTCTGTTATTGAATCACAGAATGGTTTGGGTTGGAAGGGACCTTAACAACCATCCAGTTCCAACCCCCTGCCATGGGCAGGGACAGCTTCCACTAGCCCAAGTTGCTCCAAGCCCCATCCAACCTGGCCTTGGACACTTCCAGGGATGGGGAAAATATCTTTTTCCCACTGAACAAGCTCCACTTCTGATATCCTTACAATCTGAGGAATGGAAAAAAAAACACAACAAAAAGAGACACTCAACACCCTCCCTCTTCCTGGTGGATAGGAGTTGCTGTTGGAGAAATCAAACACTGAATATGGGCATCACATAGAGCTGAGGATGAAGGAATTGGTTCATTTTGCCATCCCTGGAAGGGATCTGCTATTCCCTGGATAAAGAAAATACCAATGGTAGGGGCACAGGCCATTTCCAAACAGGTTGCTCTGTCAGGCTGGGTGGGCAGCCCCAGTTTCACTCTGTGATTCCTGTGCTGCATTCCCTGGAGCTCTTGCAATCCTTCAGTGCCTCCTGCTCTCTGAATTACAGCTGCAGAACTGCCTGTCTGTTTTCTGCACTTTTTATAAACAGCTTCAGAAGATGAGAGGCAGCTCGAAGAAAAAAAAAAGCAAAACAAACCATTTGTTTAATGTTATTATTACCATGATTTATCATCCCTATTAAAAATTAAGTGAGGGAATGCCAAGGCAGCAGATTAGCACACTGCTATGAGGCAGGTTGGCTGGATGCTTTGTGGAGGTGTCCTGGTTATGATGATGAACTGGCAGCTGGAATTTTCTCACCAAACAAATTATTTTATGCCTGTTTACATGAAATATTTGGAAAGACAGAAAAAGAGCTGAATATAAATGAAACCCATTCCGTATTTTTGCCTTTATCAGTTGCTTTCATCAAAACAAATTGACTGTGTCTCAGATTAGAAATGATAAACTGGTAATAAGCCTGAGAGTTTCTCTCTAGGCTGCTGATTCCAATCTGTCAAAGATGAAGGAGACCAGAAGCTGTTAAGGTGATGGCTGTTAGTTGTGTGAAATGAGTTCTATCAGGTCTCAACTGGAAAGCCCCTCAGAAAAGTCAGGAAAAATATCTGGCCATGAATAGCAAATCCACTGGCTGCCTCTCTATATCTAAATGTTAGATTTCTGTGCTGAAAGAAGGATATTGCCTTTCTTGTTTTCTTCCTTTCTTTGGTAGATTTTGTCAGAGAACAACAGATCTTCAAATTTCAAAGCAAACTCTCCCTTTCTCTTAAAATTCAATGACATTTCATCAGGCTTATGTTCACTGTGTTCTCAAGGTTTGTAACATCAACAGTTCCTTCTCCAAATCTGGGCTTGAGAAGATGGACTGGGAAGTATTAGAAGAACCTGTACTTGTTGCAGTGATCAAAATGAAGATTTTTTTTTTTTTTTTCATTACCCAGAATCTCACTCTGCCATCACACAGTTCATTCCTGGGCACAGGAATGCACACAGACACAAACACACAGACATGCCCAGGGAAAGCAGAGTTCCCATGAGGTAAAATGAAGCCAGGGTGATACCTACCAGCCTCTGCAGGAATTTGGCCTGTCTTGGGACACGGCGAGCAACCTGCAAAGAGTTAAGGGAGTTAGTGGGTCCTGCTCAGCCTGCAGCAGTCATGTCACTTGTTTAACCCCAGACATGGGGCTGGGTGACTGATCACCCATGGCCAGGTTCAAATGCTCCTCTGGTTAAAATTAAAACCTGAGTCTCTTCTCTATTAACAGACCCACTGATCAAAGCTCAGCAGTGGAATGTGGCTGCATCAAGCAAGGAGGTACTGAGTGTTTTGCAAGTGGTGCTTGGCAAGGGGCCCTCTGTATGGTGGCAGGAAGGCCAGCCTTTAGCCCTGGATGCTCAGAACATCCCTGGAAGTATTGCAGGCCAGGCTGGATGGGGTTTTGAGCAACTTGCTCTAGTGGAAAGTGTCCCTGCCCATGGCAAGGGTCTGGAACTGGATAATCTTTAATGCCCCTCCAACCCAAATCATTCTATGGTTCTGTAACTAGTTTAAATTAATGTTACAGCTTCAGCTGTACAAATATTAGCTCAAGAGCAGATCTGTTGCCTAAATACTCTCCACAGGTACTGTGTATTTGTTGTGCAGTGACAGAAAAGCACTTGGTTATGTGTGAAAAGGAATAAAAATATTTCAGCTCAGCCACAGACCTTATTATGAAACAAGGTGCTTCACCCATGGCAGTGCAATCGTACTCACTGTGTCACCCTTCCCATCAACTCCTCTGACTTCTTCCCACGTGAGACTCAGCAAAACAACATCTCCAAACCAAGTCCCTCCCCAAAGCAACTCTTTTGTCAATGAGGGAAGCCAAGCACCGTCTTAAAATGTCAGTGGAACCCCAGAGAGCAGAAGAATGCAACAACATTTTTTTACCTGATTTGCCCTTTCTGTTGAATTACACTGAAGTAGCAGCAGCCCTTGCCAAAAAGATGATTTTATGTCTGTTTATATCGTGCATTGAAAAGCTCAGGAATGCCCAATGGGGAAATTAAAATTTCGTCCATGAGAATCTTTACTATTTCCTTCTGCATTATTATCTTGTAAAATTAGAGCCAGGGGAGGAGAGGAGAGGAGAGGAGAGGAGAGGAGAGGAATTGTTTGCATCTTAAATTTTGGAAGAAACTTTCTGTCTGGGTCTGTTATCTCAGACAAACAAAGCCCCTCAGGAGCCTGCTGTGAGAGGCTGCAGAGTCTCCATCACTGCAGGTTCTTCAGAACAAGCCAGATAAATATCTATGAAGTTGGTCCTGTTTGGAGCAGAGGCAGGGATGAGAGATCAACAGCCCTCAGTATTTTTTTACTGAAGGTTTACCTTTTGGAACAAATCCACCTGTTGCTCTGTAAGGAATGCTCACAGGGTTTTTAAAGACTAATCAGTGAAACTGGAAACTTGGTTTCTGGTTTTATCTTTCTCCACCAAAACCCATTGTTTGCTTGCTTAATTGTATAAGAAGGCTCTGTGTGACCTGGCTCCTTCAAGAATCACCTTCTAAAGCCTTGGGGACACCCAGTGGACATCAGTGAGGAGCTAAGGATCACCAGATAGCACTGTCCTGTTTTCCAGGACTTGAGGCTACTGCCAAAACCCTGCAGGGTTTGCAATCAGCCCATGGGACTGTTCTAGTCAGGCAGCTTCACTGGCATCATCCAGTGGAACAATTTCCAAATCACCACCAACCTTTAGCTTTAAAGCCTTGTGACACACTCATTAAAGCCTGATAATTGCTAGCAGTGACCCCATAACTCATTGCCATCTGTTGGTCCTGGCGTGGTGTTTGGATTCTGAGCTGTGCAGTGGATTTGTTTCTAGTGCAGCTTCTCGACCTGGGGGAGCACCTGCCTGTTCTCAGCCTGGCTCAGGTGTTCAGTGAGGACAGACAGACCTGGCTGGCCCAGGGCACCAGGTCACCACACATCTCTGCTTTTCTGGAGGGAGTGACTGCTGCCACTGACCTGCCAGCAGCACAGCTCCTGTGGAAACACCCTCGTGTGCCTCAAGCAACATCAGCCAGGCTATTTCAGCACTGTGAGCCCGTTCTTTGAGCTCTGCAACCGATTTCCCCCCTAAAGCAGGTGTGTGACCCCAGATACCACTCCACTGGCAGTGGTGGAGATATTCTCTCCCACTTGGACAGGTGGGTTAGCAGAACAGTGTTGGTTTGTGGCTGAATTCCCCAAAAATGAATGTGCATCCATGGTAATTGGGATTGACAACAAAGGTTTTGGTGCCTTCATAGGGGAGAGGTGTGGATGCTTCTGGAGAGAGATTCTTTCTGTTCTAGGGGGGACAGATACAGATACACATGAAGAGTCTCACTCTTCCCACCTGCTGCATGGCAGAAGATGCCAAATACAGACAAATACTGACATTTTAGATGCTCTGGAGTATCCCACCTGACCTCCAGCGAGGCACAGGAATTCCATAGTTCCTGCATTGCATCTGTGAAGCCCACATGAGCGTCTCAGATACTACAGAGCCTCTCAGACCTGATCAAGTTTAGATAACTGACTGATGCCCCAAGTGACCCAAAGTCTCTCTTATGGACTTGATAGATGCGAGCACAGACCTGAAGCTCAGGCTTTTATAGAATCAAAGGGGTTTGAATTGGAAGGAACCTTAAAGATAATCTAGTTCCAACCCCTCCGCCTTGGGCAGGGACACTTTCCACTTAAAAGGATCACAGCCTCCCAAACCACCACTCAAACACTTGCAAAAAGTTCATTGCTCTCTCAATCCCATTTCCTCAGAAAATCTAAGCCGCACATAACATGACATAACAGCCCTCACTTGCAGAATACATTTTTTTTCTTTCATTGTCAAGAAGCATTTTAGAAGCTGAAATTCATGTGGTTTGTTTCATCCAGCACGAGTTAAAAATCAAGTACAGTAAGACCACAGGCAGAAAAAACTTTCCCCCGAGCTTGAAACACTCGGAATGACTCCGGCTGGAGTGTGGCCAGGCCAGTGCGTTGCCTCGCTGTGGCTGTGAAATGCCCCGTTAGCGCAGGCCTGGGGCCGGGGTCAGAGCGGGCCGGGCCCGGGGCAGCAGCACCAGCGCGGGCCGTGACCTCCCGGCCCGGCACCTCCAGCACAACCCCGGCCTGGCTCCAGCACCTCCCGCGGAGCTGAGCTGCAGGGACAGGTGGAATAAACGCATTTTTATCAGACTGCCCCGCACCTCAATACTGCTGGTGAAGAGGGGACCGAGCCAGCCGCGGCCACCTGATGCTCCCGGGCAACCACCGCCTTCAAACCTACCTGCTCCACGATGCTGTAGTCCGCCAGCAGCTGCTCCTCCAGGTACCTGGCCATGAGCTCCGAGTCGGGCTGTGCCGCCGAGGGGGAGAAGCCCCAGCAGAGGCACAGCCAGAGGATCATGGTGCAGGGCAGCGCCGGGGCTCCCGCGCCGCCGTGAGAGCAGAGCCCCGCTGCCGCCTGCGCTGCCGGCCCGGCCGCGGGAGCCCGGCAGGAGACACAGCGACCCACCCGCTCCTCCTCCTTCCCGGCTCGGGACCGGCCCCTTTTCCACGCGGGGCGGCCTCCTGTGCTGCGGGGAGTCCTCGCCGGGCTCGCAGCCCTCGGCCGGGGGTCTCCGAGCAGGAGCCGCCGCCGCGCCCCGCTCGACCCCGCGCCCTCCATCGGCCCCTTCCCCTCCCGCAGGACGGGGGCGATGCTGGCGGCCCCCGAGGTGCTGCCACTTGTCATTTCGGCACCCACAGCCCCTCTCAGCGAGGGGAATGCTGAGGGCACATTTCCTACACCTGGCTGGGTGCTGAGGAGGGGCCGCGATGGTGCCCCCGTGCCTCCTACCCACCCCCTTAGGGAGCACAAGCCCAGGAGATGCTTCAGGCTTGGGGCTTTCCTAAGGAGTGGTAAAACGCTCTGGTTCCACCCCCTGTGAAAGGAAAGCTTCTCTTACTCCCCGTCTGGGGAACTGGCTGGTTTAGGAAAGCTGCCCCCAGGGCAGGGCAGGGCAGGGCAGAGCTGAGCTCCCTCCGCACCCTCACCTTGGCAGACGCCCGACCGCGAAGGTGCCCTGGACACGCAATTCAGCCCCTCTTGCCATCCAGGCTGTGTTTCCCGGCCGGACAAAGCTGGGGTGACCTCCTGCTCTTCCCTCCCTTTCCCCAAGGCAGAGCCCTCTCCTGCCGGACCGAGGTGAAGGTGGACACCTGTGGCAAGGGCTGGTTCTGCCTGGCAGCTCCAGGGACGCTCCAGGGCCATGGCAGTGCCAGCTGGCACCGACCCAGGGCAGGGCTCACCCCAGAACTTTTATCTGCAGTGCTCGCCTCACCCAGATCAGGCGTCTTTGCTACTTTGTTTTTCTGTGACAGCAGTAACTGCTTAAATCTACCATACCCAAACTTCCTCTTTTTGCCTTTTTTTTTTTTTAGGGTGGTGTGGGCTATTTCGGTTGGGTTTTGTTTTGTTTGTTTTTTTTTTCTTTTTGGCAGATGCTCTATGCTGCACACGCAAACCTGACATGATTTACACCACTGTGTGTTCTTTTTCCTTTCCAGCTCTGGGCCACCAGGGACTGAAGCTGTTGTAGTTCATCTCCTGCCCGTGGCAGTGACAGCCCAGTGAGTGGCTCAGTGTCTCTCTGGCCTTCCTGAAGCTTCATGTGCCCCAGGTGTGGCAGGTGTTTTGGAGGAGGTCCCCATTCAGGAGGGAAGACAGCAGCTAGAGATGGAGCAAAGGAAAGGTGGTCAGCACCTTTGGAACTCCTTGTCCAAACCAGTGGCTCATTTTGGGCTGAGGTGACACCAAGTTCACACACAAGCCCCTGCTGGCACTGCCAGTGGGAGGGAAGGAATCAAAAGTGTGGCCAGTCCCTTTCCCACTGGGACCAGCCCACCACTGGCAGGTACAGAGGCCTCTGCAGTGGCCACATCCTCAACGGGAGCTGCAGAACTGGGCAGCACCACAGGGAATGATGAAAGGCTGAGGTAGATGGGGAAGAGAAGATGCTGGCAGAAAGCTGGAGAGAGGTTGGGACTGGATGCTTCAGACCTCCAGAGACACCCCAAGTGATTGCTCCACTGATTTGACCCCTGCCAGAAGACAGTTGAGGCATTTTCTTCAGCTCCTTGCCATTTCGAAGTGTGGTGGAAGAGGTCTCAACCATCCTTTTGGCAATCAGTGAAGGCTAAAAGCAGTGGTTCAGGCTGAGACCTGGTTTAAGGACACACCAAAAAAAATTGGTTTTAAGTATTCTTAATCTGTTTCCACTTAGTTTCAGCTCCTGCATGTCTTGCCTAGCTCAGACAGAGAAGTGCATGGGAACAGCATGGGAAATAGGACTGCAGCCTCCTGTGCCCTTCCTGCTGGAATTAGGATGGTCTCAGCCTGCTCTATGTTTCACTAATCTGGGAGTGCAGATGTAGAAAAGTCTTGCAGTGTGTGCTTACAAATGCTGAAAACAGGTATCCAAACCAACACATACAGCATGATTTTCCTCCTGATCTGGAAAACCTAAAGGGAATCAAGTCACCTCTGTAAAAGCAAGTCAAAAGTAGCCTGCTAACCCTCGGGGTAACAGTGGTTTCTGGTCATGAAGGGGAGATGTTTGCCAGTTTGAAATAACCATTGCACAGCCAGGAGGCATTGGAATAACAACCAAATGTCACCAGCTGCAGCATTTGTCCACTCTGCATGTCCCACTGCCCAGGTGGGCCTCTGAGGGCCAGGGTGTACCACAACAGTGGGACTCTGCAAAGGCACTGCAGTAAAGCTGAGCCTGAGCACACCTGGTGAAGGGAGGATATTCAAGCCAGAACAGGATCCTCCAGCAGGCACAGGATAACCAACAGGCATGAGTGAGTGAGCTGGGAAAAGCACTGCCCTTCCTAGAGGGATTGGGAGCAGCCAGTTCTGCTCCCCTCAGCAAGGGCACGTAAGGACAGAGCACGTGGGTAAGACCAAGGTGTGTTTTAATGTGCTTCAGATGCACCCAGGTTTGCTGAGTGAACATTGAGCCTGGGGTCTTGATTGTTCACATTATCCCCTCTTCCCCCTCCTTGGAACACACCCTGCTGGTTTGGGGTGTGACCGTGGCAGGCTCTGTACCAGGGGTGCTGCTGGAGTCCAAGACAAGCAGTTACTCAGGTGTGTTCACATCAGACATGTTCGATGCTGACTTTTGCAGACTTAGCAAGATGAGCAGCTGTTCTTTGGATGGGGGCTCAGCAAATTAAATTTCCTGGTGTGCCTGCAGCCAGCATGAGCAGAGAGAGAGGCATGATCCAACAGCTGAGCTTTCACACAGATTTCACCTGGAACAGATCATTTTATAGCAGGGAGTCCCTCTGTGCTGACACACAAACAAGGGCACCTTGGTGACCTCATGCAGGGTTAAATGCCCAGCCAGAAGTGTCTGAACCAGCAACTGAATCTACCCAAAGCACCAACAAACTGTCCCATTTGGTGGCATTCAAAGCCAGCAACTGGATCAAGGCATTGGCAGGAGTCCCGGAGGGTTACACAGGTGTAGTCGTAGATAAATGTCCCGAGGTAAAATCAATTGCCGTGGAGTTCAGGGAATTGCATTCCATATGTTCCTTCAGGTCTTAATCCAAGCAATCTCCTCTGAAACATCTGGATGGGACCTGCTGGTCCCCAGTTCTGACAGGACTGGGAGGTGCCTGTGTTCCTGGAAGAATCACAGAATGGTTTGGCTTAGAAAGAGCTGTAAAGAAGACACAGTTGCAAGCCCCCTGCCATAAGCTGGGGTTCCACCAGCTTGCTCAGGACCCTGTCCTACCTGGACTTGAAAACTTTCAGGGATGGGACACCCATATCTCTGGGCAATCTGTTCTCACCACCCTCTGCATAAAGAATTTCTTCCTAATACATAAACTTCTCCTCTTTTAGTTTAAAAATATTACCCTTTGTCCTGTCACTAAATGCCCAGGTAAAAGGTCAGTGTCCCTCTTTTTTATAAGCTTCCTGTAAGTACTGAAAGGTTGCAATAAGGTCTCTCCAGAGCCTTTTCTTCTCCAGGCTGAACACCCCCAGCTCTCCCATCCTACCCCCATAGCAGAGGTTCTCCAGCCCTCTGAGCATCTTTGTGGCCTCCTCTGGACTTGCTTCAACAGGTTCACATTTTTGTCATGTTGAGGACTCCAAACCTGGATGAAGCACTCCAGGTAGGGTCCCACGAGGGCAGAGAAGAGTGGAAAGGTATTTTTTGGGGTCCCAGTGACTGCTGATCTGCCATTAGCTTGTGAGCACCATGTTCTAGCAGAGCATTTAAAAACTTCCAAATCTGGTATTATTCTGATGAAAATCACCCAAAGTCTCTGCCAAGGGGCCTTGGTGCTGGGGATATCTGACTGTGTCATATATATAATTTCCCAGAATGGCTGGTGTGTGATGGGATTAATGTCAGGGCAGCCACACTAAGTCTGTTCCTTGCAGGTGCACCCTGTTCTCACCTGCATCACTGGGCATTTCCAGGTATGAAATTCATGTGGGAAGAAGAAGCTGGCTGTCTCATCAGCCATGGAAATTGTGACAATTCTCCCCTGGTGCAAGCCAAACTAGCAAAATTTAATTATTCTGAGGCACAGGCTCTGCACAGCACTAATTGCAAGTGGTTCAGGGCAGACAGCCCATGAAAACTTCCTTCCAGAGGAACCCCAGCCATGAGAGAACAACTCATGGAACAGCCCAGTGGACACACAGCACAAAACATCCTGGATGTTGTTGATCCTGTCCTCCTCATGGAATTCTGGGGAGGGTCACCTAAGCTGATGGTAGGGCTCTGAGCATCCTCAGAACTTGTTTCTCCTGCATATTCTCTGTGGCTTCTTGAGAAGGTCCAGCTTTTCTGGCCCTTTTGGGCAGTATATTTGAGCAGTTTGTGCCATCTAGTGGCGACGCTAATTTCCCAATCTTGATAATTTACAAAAAAAAATTAAGCCGCCTTTAGTGGTTGTGAGAGGACTGAAATAAGGGTTTACAAACTTGTTTTTTAAAATAAACTTTGTTCTAAAGGGAACAAATAATTTTTAATCTCTTCAGGGCACCAGTGATTCTCTTTCTGGTCCAAGGGCCCAGATGACTCCAGAACAGCTTTAAGTTTCTGATAAGAAAGGACTGGTCACCCTAAACTATGGGCACATGTGTGAACAAAAATCAGTTTATATATAAAATTCAAGCCAAATCATCAACACAGCAAAGACTGACTGCCCTGTCCTGCTACTCTTGCAGCCCTGGAGAAGCCCTGTCATAGCCACAGGTCTGATCCCACCCCTAGAGGGTTTTCCTAAGCTGACTTTGAGGTGGTTAACCTGAATAGTGCCAGATTGTACCACAAATAATGGGGTCAGCAGGACAGGGCAGTGACCATCCCCCCGAATTTGTCAGGGTGAGATCACATCTGGAATCTGGGTTCAGGTTTGGGCCCCTCACTACAAGGAGGAAATTGAAGTACTGGAGCATGTCCAGAGAAGGGAACAGATCTAGGGAACAGTCTGGAGCACCATAAAGGAGCTGGAGGGGCTCAGCATGGAGAAAAGGAGGCTCAGGGGTGAAGTTCTCACTCTCCTCCTCTCCCTGACAGGAGGGTGCAGCCAGGTGAGGGTCGATCTCTTCTCCCAGATAACCAACAATAGGATGGGAGGAAATGGCCTCCAGTTGCACCAGGGGAGATCCAGGTGTAATTAGGGAAAATTTCCTCACCAGAAGTGGTGTCAAGCACTGGAGGCTGCTCAGGTGGCATCACCATTCATGGAAATATTCAAAAAACACGTGGGTGTGGAATTTGGGGACCACTGTGGTGGACTTGGCAGTGCTGGTTGGACTAGATGGCCCTGAAGGTCTGTTCCAACCTAAATGATTCTATGATTGTTGAAAAACCCTGCTCCCATCCTCTCTATTTTCCTCCTGCACACTCCCCTCTGCCAAACACATCACTTCCCCCTCCTCTCTTGCTGAATGTAAGTAAGCAGCTGAAAGACCACTGCTCTGCTGGCATTTCTTGTGGACTTCTGGATCTAAGTTCAGGGCTCAGACTGAGAACAATCTGTGAAAAAGACAGAAAGAGGATGAGTAACAGCAGACTTGTGCCACAGAAATCTTTTACTGAGACATTGTAGTGTAACATCACATAGGGGAAGATAGCAGAATATTATTAATATTATAGAGTGAATATCATATAATACAATATAATATACAAGAAAATGTAATGTCCTGTAATGTACTGTAATGGGATCTAATTTAATCTAATCTAATCTAATCTAATCTAATCTAATCCATCATTTTATCTGCTGTTTTGACCCAGAGTTCACATAGTAATTCTTTCATTTGCATTGAAGCTGCTCAGATATCTCCAACAGTCCTTTCTTTGTGGAAGAGTGGAAGGGATACCCCAGCAACTTTTGCCAAAAGATGTCTTCCTTCTTTCTTTCCCCCTTTTGCTTTGCTCTCTTTATCTCATCACTTTAAGCACCCAAAGAATCAGGGAGGCAAAAGAAAACATTTGAAAGGCACCCAGGGTCCACAGAACATGAATCTGAAAACATCATCAGATGTTCTCGTGTGACTGATTTTGGAAAATCGGAACTATCACACCATTAGCTATGCTTTTTTCCCTGAAGAATGGAGAAAAGGGTATTTGTGTGGGTCAGGATCCAGCCCCTGTGTGTTGGCTGGGTGGGAGGACCCTTGGAGGAGCCCAACACCTCTGCCTCCATCGCGCTGAGAGCCAAACTTCACCTCGTTTCCTATAAACAGGCGAGCTGGGAGCGAGCTCGTGCTGGGATCCTTTGAAGTTTTTGGACACTGCAAGCTCTGTGCCTAGCAGGAAATTAGTCAAACATCACGGGAAGCTACAAAAGCAAGGAGTGAGCCTATCCAAGCCAGAGCTGTTATCGAGGGCAGAGGCAAGTGAAGACACTATTTGGATAACCCTTGCTCAGGCACCACAGCTCAGACTTGCGTTGCAAGGCAAATATTTACCCACAGCCTAAACAAAGTCAGCATTTCAGAACTTTGCTCAAAATGCTGCACAAACCTGGGCTGTTTCCTTGAACTTGTCTCAGAGAAGGGAAGAACTTGTGTCTGTACCTGTGCAGGCTGCTCTCAGGAGGAGACAAGCGGGAAGAAAATGAAGTATCTGAGCAGCTTCCTGGTTTTGTTCCTCGTTTCTGGAGTCGGGGGCTTTGATCTGGTTATCGACGACATCCCAGACGTGAGTACCTGGAGGCAGGGCCCAGGGCTCCCTTCCTTGCTGGAGTCTGGCTGGGAACTGCAGTGGGAGCAGAACTGGGTCACTGCTCCACAGTTCTGTGCTGCTTTTAGCTGTGAATTTTTCTGATAATTGGCTTTCACCTGTCACTCGTAGTGCTGTGTTTTTAATATTACTGAAGTTGGGATAGTATGAGAATAGTGCCAGCTTTCTTTTCAAGCCAGTGTCATGTTTTCACTTTAGTGCTGCCTTTTCTGGTGTCTTTAACCTTTAAGCATCCAAGTGGGCTTCTATACTCAGATCTTCAGCATATTTTATACCCTGTTTTGCTGAAATAAACAGAAACAGAGCACTTAGACATCTTTGTGGATGGATTTTCCTGTGTGGAACACTATGAACTTCAGTAAAGCCTTGTATGGAACCGGGTTTTTGTTACTAAGAATTCAAACATGGAGTGAATATCCTATTGACTTTACATTCCTCAGCAGAGGGATGAGATAATTTATAAGAGACTCCAATTTCTTGGGATAATACAATGATGAAAAGAAGTATAGTTACAGCTTTGGCTCTGAAACTGAGTCTAAATTTAAACCTCTGGCCTCAGGTGAACTTAGATTTTGGTGTCTACACCCATTTCCATGTTGTAGTTTTGAAATATTTCTTTGAAGTCAGCAGGGATGATAGGAGGCTTTCTTTTCTTTTGCAGTACTAATAAAAATCTTCAGTGAGCTGGGATATCCTATTTTTCTTTATCCTTACAGCCATTTTCTTGACTCAATGAGATCTTTAAACTGAGTTTGTAATTCCCAGGAAAAATATTCCAGACCTGTGGTTCTTTCTAATTGTAGGTGCCTTATCAATTTAACATCAATGTGCTTAAACAACTTAAATTAATTTTGTGTGAACCTTTGTGTGTGTGCTATCACAAAAGTTGGAAGAGAACTCATGCACTTAAACTTCTTTATTGCCATAAATTAAACTCATAACAAAATTTAATTAAGAGTATTGCTGTGGTGTGACCCACACTTCTAAATGAATCAGTGCAGCTTTGCACTTGGAAAAGACCTGATGTTCTTCTGCTCTCAGGGGAGAAAATTTAGTTCTCAGGTGTATTAGTATAAAACCAGAGACAATTTCTGCTGGTTTGAGCAGAAATTCTCTGAACTTGCTTTGAGTGAGAGCAGTGTCCTTCCCATGGCTAGACCCATCCTGATGATAACCATCTGCCTCTTGCTCTTTGTGGTCATTTCATGTTAAATATTACTCCTTGTTTCAGAAGGAAAGGCTGTAAAATGATGTTAAAGGTCATGATTTCATTGGAGTTTATAGAGCTGGTTGGCCACTGAGGGAAACTGAATGTGTGAGGATTTTGGTCTGAGATGGTTTGTGCTTCTGCTCCCCATTGGCATCCAGGGGAGGTAAAAACTCTCCTGTAAAGTGCTAATCAATAATAAAGTGATAAATCAAACAGAAAGGCAGCAGCAACTCTTTCTTTCTTCTTCTCCCTCTCTAGGAAGTGGAAAACCTGATTGATCTGGAAATTGATGGATTTCCCTCAAGCTCCAGGGCGAGGAATGGCAGGTACCAGGTACAGTACCCAGAACTGCTTCAAAGAGGAGGGAAGCCAGACTGCCTGGGAGCTCTCTCCAGGTGTCTTGTTCCATGCCCAGGGTTGTGAGTGAGCAGTCAGGTGGGACCAGCTGGTTTTTACAGGTATTGGGACTTTCATGTCTCTGTCTGGGATAGGAGCTGGTGCTCTCCCCTAAGCACAACAAGGCTTTGTTGTGCTGCTGAGGTGATAAACAGAGGAGATACTTCTCTAACTTCATGTGTGGGGAAAATCCCATTGAAACTGGTCTGGATTTTCCATGAGAAAATGGAAAAGGACCTCAGACACCGGCAAGTGTAGCCTGAAAACTTTCAGTTGGTTCATTCATATTTAACTCTGGTCAAAGAGTGACACTTGGTGATGAGCTGGTAGCACCTGAGAGCTGGGAAGAAAATTTGTTTCCAGCACATTGATGGGTTGCAGGTTATTTTAGTCTGTTGGTTTGGGAGACAGAAACATTTAGAGCAGCGCTGCAAGAGCTTTTCTGTGTTTCACATAGTAGCAATTAATGAGAACACTCATTAAATCAGTTTGAATGTATTCATTTTTTATTACACTGCATGAACGAAATGATCAGAGTGTACCTTGTCCTCCACCAAGCTCTGGTGCTGCTTTTCTTAAGATTGTTCAATGTAGTAAAAACAAAAGATCCTCTTGAGTAATGTTGGATTTCCCAGTGTCTTTGAAATTACACACAGGAAAACCCGATTTTTCTTTATCCTAAGGCTTTGAGTGGAATTTATTGATACCTAAAGCCCACATTACATTGGAAGAAAATGGCAGATTTTACCATGAATATGAATCAAGCCTGCTCACATTTACCAGTCCAGTATTGAAATAATTTAATCATTATCTAAACAGAAATCCTCCCTAGCTGCACTTCTTCAGGGCATCATTTCTCTCCAGTGTGTCTGGATCAGTGCCATGTGTGCTATGTTGCCTCTGTTCCCAAAATTTCTGGGTACATAAAGGCACAGACACATGCATGCAGTAATTTGCAATTCTACCACTGGTTTCATTATACCAGTTATATTTTATCCCCATACATTATTTCCCATCCTTTACCTATCAAATGAATCTTTGCAAACCAGTAGAACTAAGATCTCAGTTGAGTCACAATAAAATATAATTAAATGAGATTAAACTGAGCTGTGCAAATCACCTTGAGACAGCAGCTCTTGGCCAGCAGCAGGCACACAGTTATTTTCTGTTCACCACTACAGGAAGGCTGTCTCCCAAATTATTTTTTCAGCACTGTACTTTTCTGCAAAGACCCCACCAGCCCATTGGCGACAAGGAACAGATCTCCTTGCAGACCCTGTAGATTGGCTCTGAATACAGAGGATGGTTTTCTAGATACAGAGGAGGTATTCTGCTATTTTGCTCCTGAGTAATTCCCAAAATGCTGTGCCTCAGGTATGTGAGTGGTCCTCGTGACCACAGCAGCAGTGTCCCATGGGCTGGAATGCAGGTGACCTTGGGAATCTCTACATGGTGGTGCTCAGCTGTTATCTCTGTTTTGGAGGTAGATAATGTGTCTAGAGCTGTGAGGCACCCTGTGAGTGGGATGTTCTGCAGCACCTTCCCCAGATGTGGGTCCTGACCTCTGGCTGTGCAGGGGCAGGTGAGCTCACACCTTTTTCCTACTGCTCTGCCTGCCTGCTTTCCTCTCCAAGAGGAGCAGCACAGGAAGGACAGAGGGAAAGAGATAGGGTGGAATGATAGAATCACGATAGAATCATGGTGTGCTTTGGGTTGGAAGGGACCTTAAAGACCATCTTGTTCCATCTCCCCTGCTGAGGGCAAGGACACCTTCCACACTTTCCACACCTTCCA
>VZRX01010482.1:0-31330 GCA_013398075.1 Notiomystis cincta
AGGAAGGAAGGAAGGAAGTTGTTGCTAAAGTGCAGCCTCATTGATTAAAAATATCTTGCCAATATCTTGCCAATGCCATTGATTTCTCCTTTCAGTTAAAATATTTAGCTAAAGCTTATATCCAAATGAGAGCACAATCTGGATTGGCACAGCTGAATGAATGTACAACCAGCTTCAGACAGCAGCCAGAGGAACTGGCTTCTCAACGTGGATTGGAGAATTATGGACCAGGTTGAACTGTGGTGGTCAGAGGTTGGCCAGCTGATGAGCCAGCTGGTTTATTTGTGAGCATGCTAATATGCTCACAACTGCCTCTTGCCATCAGAACAAACAGGTGGGATGGAACATCCACAAAAGTTACACAATACAAATGGTGACTAAATTAACAGCCCATTACAAACACCACTGCTTGAGTGGCTTTTGGGTTGGTCAAAAGAGACAGTGGAAAATCTCCAGTTTTGTTCTGAACAAAATGTTTTCCTTAAAGCACTGATGCTGAAAAAGAATATTTTGCAAAATTTGCAAAATTTATGTCAGAGACAAGGATTCAAGAGAAAGTGATTACAGATTTCTTAACAAAATGGCTTGTGATAAAGCAGCTTAACCTTTTGTTGCTAAGGTAAATAGGAAAACTTCTATTCTGACTGTAGATAATGTAAACTTCTCTACAGTATCATTACACTTCTGTATCACCATTTTAGTTTTAAAAAATTCATGCTTTTTCTATTTTTTTTCCCTGAGCAGTTCAAAATGTTACCAATGCATTAGATGCTGTTGCTGAACTAGAGGCACTAATACTTCTCCCTCCTGTCCCAAATCCTACTTGAATATATAAAAAACAGCTGCTGTAGTCAAGGATAGCATGAGCTTTCTGAGAAGAAATGGAAGTCATTCCAAGAATCACAAAAGCAAGATGTAATTATTGTACATCAGACTGAATGTTTCTCTTCTAATTTCATTGAAATACATCTTAGAAAATTAAGTCAAATTATATAAGTGCAGCACAAAAGAAATGAGAAAGTTCAGAGTGTGCTGTGAGTATACAATGGAGTTTGCATGCACCAGTGCTAACAATAAACAAGACAGAGATTTTTTACTTTTTCTTAATGAGTGAGCTAAATCCAAAAAACGGTTTATCTATTTTGCAAGAATTTTGTTTCAACTTTTAAAAGGTGTATTTTGTATATGAGCATGTATATATAAGTTGTTTTTCAGCCCACTTCTATTTTCCTTTTCAAAATCTCAGATTAGGCTACTCAAATACCTATATATTCATGCAAGTATTATTTACTTCTTGACTGAAAAACACAAAGTCATTTCTATTTATGAACATTTTTTGTAATGTGACCTGGCATTTCTCATCACTACTGCTTGCAGTCTAGTCTTATAAAATTTAATGGATGTCAAAAATGAGCACAGTATGAAAAATAAATAGACAAAAGAGAAATCTTTTGCATGTTAACAAATGTCACAGAAAGATCTCTTGAAGTTAAATTCCCCATGGAGAGAAATCATTTGGTCTTGACCAAAAGAAATACCTCTTTAAGATATATGGCTAAGGGAAATCTTGGAATTTTCTGTCTTTTGAAAAGAGTAGACTTAATTTGTATGTCCTCTCAGACTATGCTTCATCTTTATTAGAGAAATCCTTCCTTTCCAATGGTTTTAGGCAGATTAACTGGCCTAATTGGACCTAAGCTGCTGTGAAGAGAGAGGGAAAAAAGGTGGAGGCACAAGCTCTCCAAGTCCTCAAGTCACATCCTCCTGGTTGACTGGTCTGCTTAGCCAAGCTGAAACTGGTCTTATTGTCATGTTGGGTGCATTAATTGGAGTGCAGACTAATTTGCAAGAATGCTTTAGTGCCCTTTAAAAGGTGATTTAAAATTCAAAGTGATGGAAATTGTATAAAAGCATGCTGATCTGATCATTACCCAGAATTCAGTTTGACATTTCCTCTATTTATCTGTTTTTATTGTTTAGACTTTAAGTTTACTGTGAAAGACTTAGGAGACTGCAACAATTCATGATATTCTCTGGATTGGTTGATAACTCTTCCCTTTTTCAAAGTCAAAGAATGCACTTAAAGTAAACTGGTTAAGCACAAAAATTTCTTGTTTGGGGATGATGAAATAAATAATAAATTTAGATCATGCAATGTAATAATAAATACAGGAATGAATTTCTCTTATTTCCATCAAATATATGAAAATACACTCTTTGGAACAGTCTTACCAAATAGAGACATTAGCACCTCATTACCATAGGCTTGAATGGTAACAAGGATAATGAATTTACATTTTCCAAGCAAGAAACCTATGCACTGTTTTTGTAAACTCTATAGGTAAAGAGATTTCCATTGCTGAAGTGCAGCTGTGTTCATGGGTGAAGAACTATTTCTGCCAGCAGTACCAAACAGCTCTCCAAAACATTTAACATGATAAAAAGATTATTTGTCATATGAAGTTATTCAAGAAGCCTTAAGATGGTTCATAATTAAAGTATATAAATTGGACAATGTAAAAAACATGAAAAATTTCCAGGGATTTTTGAGTTATGGACTGCAGGAAACTGCAATTGGAACCTTTCTTCTGCAATTTACTCAAAGCCAGCAAATAGATTTCAGTCCTGACACAAAGTGCTGCTTTACCAAAGTGAAGGCAATTGATGCTGTCTCTGAAGCGTCCTATACTTGTCTGTACCAGAAACTGTTAACACTGGCTAATACTTGTGCAAAATCCTTGGTAGCAAGTGCTACTTCCTGAGACATTTAGGTGCAATGTCCTGAAAACATTTTTTTTGGAAGTTACCCCCTGTTACTCCTCTGATAAAGAGAGATTATATTGGCAGGAATTTGTGCAGTAATTAGCACGTTTGAATTGCTGGCTACTCTCTACCCAGGTGATGTACTCAAGGCCATTGTCTTCAGTGAAATTGTGAGGAATTTGTATTCCATTATACATGGATGGTTTCTTTCTGCATGTAGCTAAATTCCTTGCTTCAGCAGAGACAAATGAGATAGGTATCATTTCTTTCTTGTTCTGCACAGAGGAGGAGGAGAAACGAGATTCCATCTTCCACCATACCAGTCAATGTTTTCAAATTTGGGTTGAGAACAAGCCCACATCAGAGTATGTGATGTGTGAAATAATGTAACTCTTCTTTAAAGAAAAGTTTTAGTGTTGCTTTCTTTTTTTTTTTTCTGGAGCTGTAATTTGTTCAGGCTGAACTGTGAGATTAATATCCAGCTTCCTAAGACCGTACTTGTGTCGAGGTTTTAGCACTACCTTCAGACGGCATGGTGAAACAGAGGCTGACTTAGAGATTAATTCTTGCCAGCAACACTGTGTCTGCAAGGACTAAAATGAGGACATTCAGATCTTAAATTGAGTTTCTAGCATGACTGCAAATGTCGATTTTACAAGTGGGAAGTTTGACTATTCAAAGGAAGAGTATGGAACCTCATGGTTCCATGGTATGGAGCTAGACAATTGCCATTTTAGAGTGAACACTGGAATTCTGGCCTCTTCAGTGTTAGCTGAACCAAGCTGGTACTTGTATTATGTATTATATGCTTTTGACCATACAAAAGTGTTTTGGGCATTTCAACTATATTGCATTCGAAGAATTTACAAGTTCAATTTTTTTGTTTTGGTCCAATGTAATGAAGTATGGGGGTTTATTTACTGAAAAATCACTCATAGGTTAAAACAATGTTTAATGTAGTGTTGCTTTCCTTGAAAACAAATTTTGCATGTATTTCATTTTATTCTCTGTTGAAGAAAATATTTACCATGGTAACCTGGACTACATAAAATATGCATAATTTGTTCGAAGAGTCATGATGATGCATAATGAAGTCTGTCCCTGAGATATTAATAATATTTTCATATCATGCAATGTGGTCCCATTGCTACTTGCACAAGATTACCTGTGGGCAAAAAGCAAAGCATTAGGAAAAGCCTAAACAATGGATTAGTTGTAATATCAAACACTGAAGATGGACAGTCTGTGGGACAGGTTGTCTTGTATGAGAATTGGCTCCTTAACACACTCTACTCGTGTTATCACATTGAGGGAAAAAAATCCCAACATGCAGAGCGCATCACAACGAGTGCCTCAGCTTCTGCCATGCACACAGCACACACTTTTTGTCCTCTCAGTCTGCAAGAGTTTAGGAGAGGAGGAACCAAGGACAGACAAAAGTAAAGTAATTCAAGAACAGGGTATGTTCCACTAGTAAGTAATTAACAGTAAGAAAGGGTGATGAATAGATGCACTTACGAGCACAGATAGAGTTCTCTGAAAAAATTACTTAACTCATACAGTCAGATATTCACTGAATTCTCTGTGTGAAAGGTATATATTAGCTATCCATGCAATCTTGAATACGAAATCAGCTTTATGTCTAACATAGGTAGGCACAGACATCTCTCAAGTGCCTAATGTGTAACAAAAGATGTGCAACTCTGGTACCTTACATTTGCTGTGGGCATCAGTAGGGTCAGGACCTTTCGGGACTTCAGTATGTCTTTTATTTGTAAGAAGCTCTAACATAAATTTTTAACTCACTCAGTATTAAAATCTGGAATTTTTATAGTTGTTTGACCAAGTGGCAAATAGCACTACCTCTGCATTTTCACCTGAGCAGATTGAAAACTGTACATTATGTTGATATTTTCCATGCAAACACCCTCATGTCCACTTCTTTGCATAATCTGGGAAAGCTAACTTCTGAAGAAGCTAGTCTGGTGTTTATGCTGGTAGCCTTGGGAGTACCCTTGGAATTGTGCTCTTTGGGAACCAAGCCCCAGGACACACAGCTGATACAGCCAGGCTTCACAGGAGATCATCGTATGAGGAACAGAGATGGAGGAAACCTTCCTCCTGTGCAGTGCAGCACTGGTGCTACAGCCACTTGCTCAAACTTGTGCACTGCATGGTGACATGAGCAAGTGGCAGATGAGTTGATTTAGCCACAAGGGAGCCAGGTTCACTTCCAGAGTCCCAGTCCTAAATTCCATAACTGAGATCTCAGAGTACCACCTTAGATCTCCACATTCTGGACTTTTACTTTGCCAATCTCTCTTCCTCGAGTTCATCAGCATCTAAGGCCAACTGATAAGAGCTCTTGTTTAAAAAATGGGTGTGCTCAGCACTACTGTGGCCTCATAATCCTAAGCATGGCATCTTGTCTGCTGGAGAAAATCTGGAGAACAAAAACAGTAATGCAGGTAAGTCAACGGGGGAACAGATTACCATGGAAAATATTTTGACAGTAAGGTTTTTCACCTTTTATTTTAACTGGAAAATTAATTGAAAGCTCAAAAAAAGAGAGGACATTACTGAAATCTACAGAAAATTATACATGGTATACATTATTTATTAGAATAATATAGCTTTTTCATGTTGGTTTTGTTGTTAGGGAAAGTACTGAAGTTTTTGAGGTTTTGCCACTACATATAATAGTAACTGTAATTAAAGGAAAGCCTGTAGAAAGAGAATAAAAATAAAATATATTTATTCTATCCAATATTTAAATTGCTTTTTTGAATTCAGAAGCTTTTCAATTTTATATTCTCATGGAAATAAGAAAAAAAAGAGGCAGAGCTAAAGACTGTGGAAAAAGTATTTTTTTCATATTATTAGAGTCTTGCAAGGATTTCTAAATTGGTTCAATCTTTGGGCAAACTATTACTTTTAGAGGAAGAGGGTCTTCCCCTGCAGAGGAACTACTAGTTTAAGATTAATCAACTTTGGCACAGAATAGCACAGTCTGTTGGTTATATTGTTCCCATCAGAAGGGGCTGAGTTTCAAAATCTGTCAGGACAGAAACAACAATGTCTCTTCATGCAGCACCATTAAATGTTGTAAGGATGGAGCAATTGGCTGTACTTCAGGGAAGGTGCAGCTGAATGTGCAGGCACAAGTGGATTGTGTGCTACAGGAACTCTTCTTGCGAGCATCCACCTGCAGCCCCTGCAGGAGAGCCACACTGGAGCAGGTGGATGCCTGAGAGGAGGCTGGGATCCCCTGGGATCCCCTGGGAGGCCTGGAGTGCTGGAACAGGTTCCTGGCAGGGCCCTGCAGACCCGTGGACAGAGGAGCCACTCTGGATCAGATTTCCCATAGGACTTGTCACCCTGCAAGGGACCCAGGCTGGAGCAGGCTGTGCCTGAAGGACTGCACCCCATGGGAGAGTGACCCACACTGAAGCAATGTGTGAAGAACTGTTTCCTGTTTCCAGTGGGAGCAATGCTGGAGAAATTCCTGGAGGACTGTCTCCAGTGGGAGGAACCCCACATTGCAGCAGGGGAAGGACCCCTCTCCCCAGGCATTGGCAGAAACAACAGGTGATGAACTCACCTTGACCTCCATTCCCTCTCTCCCTGCATCGCTGGGGGAGCAGGTAGAGCTGGGAAGGAGGGAGGGCTGGGGGAAAGGTGGGGTTAAGATTTGTTTTATTTCTCATTATCAGGGTCTGATTTTCATTAGCAATAAATTCACCTAGTTTCCCCAATCTGAATCTGTTTTGCATGTTATGATAACTGGTGAGTGATCTCCTCCAGTCTTTATCTCAACTCGTGAGCCTTTTGCTATATTCTCTCTCCCCCAACAAGTTGTGGAGGGCAGTGATAAAGTGGCTTTGGTGGGTGCCTGACATCCAGCCAGGGTCAACACACCACATTAGGAAAATCATAAAGTCACTTTGAGCTGCCTCTCTCCCCAAGGTCTCTCTCTTCTGAAAATATCAAAGAAGTACAAGGCATTTGGAGGTGAAAATAAACAAGGTGAATTTTCCTTATAATACCTGTAATTCCCTGTAATCAGTGGCTTTCTCAAGGTATGGTTCTACCTTTAGTTTTGGTCAAAATAATCATCTTGCTACAAAGACTTCCACCAAAAACTCAGTTCTGACAAAACCTGATTAGAATCCATCTTGTCAGAAAATGTCTGAACACCACTAATGTTCATTTCTTAGGCTGCACTGAAGAGAAGCTGCCCATGTTGAATATTCCCATTATGTTCCTCAATGTCAGGTGCCTGATATTTGCCAAGTCTGTCATTTGAAATATGATATGCTTTATAGGCAAAAATGTATCTGAAGGAATTTTCTCCTAAAATATTAGATATTTCTAAACAAATGCAGAGGGGGTTAATAGCCTTTTTTAAACTATTTTTGGACGCAAAAAATTAAAGCTTATAAAGCAAATGCTGATGATTGACTTAATTTCATTGACACAGATCCATCTCTTAAATGATTCCTTGAAGCTGATCATGTTTTTACGGTAAAGAACCTGAACACTTTCTACATTCTTAGATGTGATAGGAAGCCATAAGCACAGGAGGTTGAAAAGAGCTGTGAATGAGCCAGGCATCCTCATCCAAGCAAGAGTTATTCATTGGTCTTGGCATAGACTGCAGCAGCCTACGCACTGCTTTAATTTATGCTAAATGGCTGTTGACCCACAGTGTCAGTTGGCAACCAGCATTGTGCATTCTGTCACAATCTCCTGTCTCCAACAATTCATCTTTCTAGGGTGAGTTGACTAGTAGGGCAAGTTGACTACTTTGTCCCCATTACCCAACAGAGGGACAGAAGGCCTAAGAATCCATTCTCATGACTATAAAGTACTATTTTAAATAATAATTTTAAATATTAAATCATATATTTTTATGCAAGAAGAAAATATGTTTAACATGAATAATATTTAGTATAGGAAATGATTAATTGAAATAAATTATCCTTTGCAGCTCCATAAATTCAGTCCAGTAGCCTGCAGTAAAAACAGGCTCTGAGTTGATTTGTAATGCAGGGAAGAAATTAAGTAGATTTCTTCATTGAGAGAAGATTCTTTTCCTTTTTGTATGTAAATATATGTGTCAGAACGGGCAGATTTTATCAAAAGTTTGCACAAAAGTTGCAGCTGTGCTACTGAGGAGTACGAGCAGAAGTAGGATATTCTATACGGTCCATAATATACATCTTGAAAGAAAATTCATGGCCCACACAGCGGTCTTTGTCTGTCTGATTGCAGGAGAAGTAATAAATTCCTACCTTCAGAGAAGCAAAATAAAGTCTAACATTTTGTGTATCCTGGTCACAGATCAGGTCCAGGTATGGACCTTGTGATTGGAAATAATAAGGGATAAGATCATTTTACTTTCACTTGTTCTTTCATTTTCTTCCAAGACTTCTGTTTTTTCTCCCAAAGTCCTGCTGTAACGTGTTTTTAAATCCAAAAGACATAATAAATTAATCCCCAAATGCAGAAGTCCATCACCAACTCCTACTTATTAATATTGGCTTGGAAGGCAACAGCAGCATTATAAACTTCAAGAGGTTATAAATGCTTTGTTAATACTTACTAAGTGATTGCAAAATGTTGCTATATACTTTAAAAGCACATCGTAAAAGAACTTACAAACTTTACTATCAAAGCATTTTCAAGGAATTCTATTTTTAAGGCCTTCATAAGAAAAGTGAGTTAAAACAAGTAGGATAAACTACACCTGGTCCTGCAGGCACCAACATGTGAGTACTCAAATGAGCAGTCAGTAGGTGAAAGCATGGACATGCATAAGCATTTACAGGGAGAAGAAGCCAAGCTTACCGTACAGCTCTATTAAGGTGGATTAAATTTTGAGAGAGTTATTTCATGGCATCTGTACAGTGTTTTAGAAGAGAAAGAATGTAAGTGTAATCTTGATATCTTCTATAATTAGAAGACTATATTTGTAATTCTTTAGCACATAAGCATTTAGCATGCAGTTCGCCCTTAAGGAGAATGAAATGTAAAGAATATGTAGCTATAATAATGACCTTGTGGCATCTAGGCACAACCTTTACCCTTGAATCCCAGTGGTAAATGAGCTCAGGACAAACATTGTGCCTGAAACTGCCTTGCTGCTCTTATAGCAATATTACTCTAGGGGGGAAATGTCTTTTCTAGTGGAAAGATGAACTTGGCAAAAAGAAATGTTAAATGATAATGTCAGCACTTTCACCACAGTTGTGGGGTTTGCATTAATACTTGTGTTTACCAGCCAGTCTGAATTTTGCCTCTAGTCTAAAAGATTTAATACTTCTATTCTCTCAGCTCAATTCTGCACTAATTTTAAAATTAGATTCAAAAGACATTCTTTGATTTTTGTGAAAAATGGTTTTTAGTCAACTGGACCTATTTTTTTTTCATTTAACAACCACTCAGACTTAGTCATCAATAAGATGCAGAAAAACTAAGGACATTAATAACCTGGAATTACCAAAAATAACAATGCTAACAACCTAGTCATTAATGAGAATTACTAGTCTTGTTACTATAGAAACAAGACTGAAGCAAATAGAAATTATGTGTAATTTCTCATTCCCAAAAGTGACACATATTATGTCATTACCATAGTAATGATATTATTACCCCAAATGTAATAAACTTGAAAGCTACTTACCGTGAGAGGACACCTCCACACCTGAAAAAGCTGACATGTACATTCTGTTGTTGATCTTCATCGAAGCTCCACAAAAAAACCCTGAAAGTAAACTGACAAATTTATGAAGCAGTGGAGATGGTGGAGTCATCTCAGGACACTTGCCAAGAGTTTGCTCTTTTTACTTATGGCAAACCCAAATTTAGCTGTCAATCATTGTAGACCACAAAAGGACAAAGGTAAAATTCAGTTTAGTCTGCTGTCCTTTTTTGGTATGATCAGTAGTAACTATTGGCTCAAACTGGAAAACAAGACAAAACTTCACTCCCAGAATGGTTGGCCATTGCCACTGCAGACAGGACTAAGAGAAAGGAATGTCTGTTTGCTTGTTTACTTTTCCTCTAGCTATATTGGAAAGCCAAACTGAAGGTTTCTGTAGGAATGGCAATATCTGTGTGATGGATGTGATGTGTTAGATAAACATAGGAAATGTTTTCAGAGAGTAGGAATAAAAGAATCTTGCCTTGACAAAGAAAACACTGGAAACTTCTCTAACAACCACAACTGGCCTTACCATTCCCCACCAGGTTTGTTTTTCCACTTGAGATGAAGTACGCTGGAGGTCAAATATTTTGAGGATGGTGTCTTCAACTATTGTTACTATTATCTTTTTTGTCCTCTCTGTAATCACTTTTTCAGTGTCAGGCCTAGGATAAAACCCCTTACAGTAGGAAGTAGCATTAGAGTTACTGTGGCTGAGGTCTGACAGTGAAGTTGTCTCACACAATTAGCACAGGAACAAAGAGTATTCATGCATGTGTTGTCATTGACTCATTCACTGAGTGACTCAGGCAATGGGTTTTCTGTTATTCCATTATTAATTTTTATGAAGACTTTTTTATTGTTCTAGGACTTGACACACTCCTATTGACATAAAAATGAAAACAAAAGTCCATAGTGTCTGACTGTGGAAATTGCAAAGCAATCACAGGGAAACTGAGTTATCACTCTTAGCTTCTGCTTCTCCTCATCACCACCAGTTAATCAACACTATTTTTCTTAAAGATAGACAATTTATTACTGTGAAGGTACTGAGCACTCTCCCAGACAGAGGCTTGTGTAGTCTCTTGAACATGGAGTTTGGAAATACTCAAAAGGCATCTGGACATAGTCCTGGGAAACCTGGAACAGGAAGGGGTTGGACAAGATGACCTTCAGAGGTCTCACCCAAACTCAAATTATCATTCTGTGATTTTTGAGATTTCTAGAAAACATGGGACAGTGGTTGATTAACAATCTAGATTTGCCTTTTGGGGTGTTTCAAGATGTCTCTTATTGATTCAAGTTGAAAGTTGTTAGTGTTAGTTTGGTATATCAGGCTGATCATGAATTTATGAATACTTGTTTTTTTTGGCACAGAGAGGAGAACAGGCCCTTGCCCAGTAACCAAGTTGCTTGAGGCTAAGGGCATTAGGTAAGCAAGCCTCCAGAGCTACTTAAGGGCAAAGGTATGCAAATGTTTTATGTCCCTGTAAAAAGTTGTGTGAAATCACATTTGCAGGAACCAGTAATAAAGAATAAATAGAATAGAATGTCATAACTGGTGAATTCCTGAAGATATTTTAACAATACCAAAAGGAGTTTACAGTGTCATTGCTTCTAATAATATAGTAGAGTTTTTACAAGAATGGAGAAGAACACAGGTCTCATTCTTGTTTTCCATTATGTTTGCTTGTATCCATACAACTTAAGAAAAACTGCACTAAAAAGCTCCAATATGTTTGGAGAAATTATATGCAATACTGTTCCAAATGAACATTCAGGTGTTCATTACATATCCAGGTGTTTCCCCTTAAAATTTTGTCTTAAAATGACAGAATATTTAAATGCAACTACACATAATTCTTTATTTATATGCCACTATTAGAACTTAGAAATATGCATCTTCTACTTTTACCAAAACAAACAAATTAAGCAAATGTATGACCTTGTGCCTGCAGTGCAAAATGCTTCTCAATTTCTAAGGCAGTGCAGATGATTACCTGCAGACTTTACATGCACAGAAGTGTGGTTCTTTCCTCAAGCCCTATGCTTGAAATTCATGCAAGGCAGCTTTTGTTGCAGAGCCGTGTTGATCTATCAAAAACTGCAGATCATCTTCAGCCGTAGCTCTGCCTCAGAAAAGCAAAGGAGTAGAATGAATGAGAAAAATGTTGATTTTGCTCAGAGCACTGTAAGGGAAGGAGCCAACAATCCAGACCTTGAACAAGCAAATGGTATTTAGAACTCACTGTGCATCACTGAGTTATAAAAACAAGAAGAGGCATGATGAGTATATAAGCATGAACGGAACTTGGAAAAAAGCCCTAATGACTGACAACAAGAGTTATTTTAATGATAATACTCTAGCTCTGGTGTAAGATGCATGAAGATATGTACACACAATATTCTTCTGTCACCACTTTTAGACATAGTGGCTAGCTAATAATTAATGAAGCAGCAATTCATGTCTAATGGCATAAACAGTCAGTTATTCCTTTGGATAAAAATCTGAGTTTGATTGACTCAGATCCACTGTTTGCAACCCATAAAATCACAGTCATGAACAATAATTGATTTATTCACCTCCCAGCTGGCAGAACTGTATACTGAGAAACACTGAAGTTGGACATGTCTCTTATGTACAGCTTACAAAGTGGATTAAGGTCATTACCTCTATTTATGTATCATATTATAATCTTACATTATTTAATAATGCATTTTTCAGTGGAGAAAGTCTTCAGAAAACATCACTGAAATTACAAAAAGCACTCCGAATACTTGAATTTTCTGCTAATGTGGGTATTTCATTAACCAGCTACATCTTTTGGGACACGTCTGAATTATTTCACTTTGCTGGTTATGTTGCAGGATCTGGTTAAAATCATGTTTGGATATTTTACTCTTGTTGAGGTGTTTCTAAAAATACATGTATGCATGTATGTAAATCACCTGATTTCTTGTCTGATTTTTGAAATAATTTACTGCCTTCTGAAGCTTTTACAGATGAGTTTAAGTAGCAACTTCTGCTTTCATCAAATAAATGGATTTAAGAATGAATAACACTGCCATCTATATCAGTATCTTACTGATACTAAGAGACTGTAGCAAATGAACCAGGAAGTCTCACCTCTATGCAAGATACAGCTGAAGGCATGTAAATACTTGGTTTTGATTGAGAAATCAATCATTCACAATCTGATTCTCCAGCTCAGAGAGGGCCAGTTTACTCTTCTTTTACGGGCATGTGCATTTCTGCTCTATAAAGGTATTTAATGCAGAGTGTGAACATATTTCCTCCTTAGGGCAGAATGTACAGTAGATGCAATAAGGTAAGCAGTTGCAGGCCAGGAGAAACAAGAAGAGTATGTGTTTAAAAGGTGTGGCTTTATTAGTCTTAGCCACGTATGTCAGTCTTGCAAAAGTATTACAAAATTTTAACAATGCAAGGCACAAAACTGACTTGCTCACCAGAGTTTAGAATGAAGAGGAGAGACATAATGTCATTGTGCTTATCAAAGAAAAAACAAACCCACAATTTCTGGGGAGAATGTCTTTTACATCTTCTGTATCTTCAAGATTTTCAAGTCAGTGCCACAATTACTGAGATTGCAGTCTATTATTCTGGTGTTAGGAAATACCAGTTGTACAGCTGCACGCTGAATGTGAATTATATTCCATGGTGTAATGCACTATTATGCAGGCTTTAATTATAGGATAATTGACTGGTCTTTTCCACAAAATTCTGACCTCATTTACTTTGATTCTAAATATTTGCAAAACTGGCTTTGACATAATCATGAAATATCTATGCTACTTTGAAGCATATGACCTGAAGAAAGACTTGCCTGACTGAAAAAGTTTACATTTTCTGGCCGTATTCTTTGAGTTTATGCATTATTACAATTCTTCTTGCAAACCTGTGTCTGCCTGTACACTTAGAAGATGGTGGTAACAAACAAAACCCCTCTTGCTGGAACAATTGTCTGGTCTCTGGCATATGAAGAATCTTGTATGTTTGCTTAGTGTTTCATGTTAATACCAATGCCCCAGTTTATGACTGAGGCACACAGGCACTGCCTTAAAGAGGTATTACTTTTAAATTTCAGTCTTCTTTTTGTCTTGTAGATAATTTCAGCCACTTCATTATATGGCTTTTAAATTGATGCTTTCCTTCAGTCTCCTAATATAGTACACTTTTGTAAAATTCTTTTTTTTTTGTTTATGAGGTTGTGACTCAAATTGCAGAGCTCATTCCTTTCCCTGTTTTAACATGCAAACCAGAATTATGAGTTTCGGGAGTCTCAGTCATGAGAACTGTCAATAAAAGAAAATAAAACTCAGAATCCAGTTCTGGATGTGACAATATTTAAAACTTCCTTCATGCTATTAACTAGAGGAAGCTGTTGAACAAAGAGTTATTTTCACATGTATCTGTACAGATTTCGAAAATGAAAGATTTTTGCTCAGATATTTATTTCAGACTATGAGACATATGCCTGTATACTTTGAAGAATTGTTATTTAATCATTTGCTCCCAGGTTTTTAAATTCTTGAATTTTCTTCTGTTTGCTGATTGTGGTTGGTTTAAATATTTCTGTTCTACAAATATATTTTCACATTGTTGAGTAGATCAAAATACATTTTATCTGTAATAATAGTCCTTAAGTCAGCAATATTAAAAGTTTTTTTTCATATTGATAGTCAGCATTGAGTTACTCTTAAAATATCCTCCTTTTATCAAAGACACAAAACCCACCCTAATCTAGAAGAAGCCAAATACTATGAGACAACTAGCCAGATTAAGATTTTTTTTAAAAGTTGGAACTCAGGATGACAAGTAGGCTTGGAGAGAAAGGAGATTAAACAAATCTTATTCCTTACAAGGAGACAGGAAAGCAAGTAATCACAGTGACATTAATAAAAAGTCATATTTGAAATATAGTTGAAAGAGCATATAGCAGAGGCTGGCTGTTCTTTTTAGGAAGACAAATATGAAGAAAAGTTGCACTTTTCTTATTTGAAAACTAGGCAGAGTCTCTATAATTGCTCCCCACTTAAGGTATATTGAAATTTCTTTCCAGGTTTATAGGAAATATTTCACATTTATTGAAGTAATATTTGTTCACACAATAGCTCATATTGTAAGAGTGTCAAAATCCTAGATAGATTTTTGGGTCACTGGAAAGACATTGACTCTAGAAACTTGTGACATTTTCCCATATTCCACTGACCACTTAATCTCATTCTCACATTCATTGCTTCTATTTTTTTCTCTTTCGGAAGAACTTTGGAAACTGCACTTTTTCTTAATTAGAGCAGTCTCATGTTTCATCAGCAGAAGAGACAGTGGAGATTTGGTTTTTCTAAGGATGAGGATAAAATGGTTTGCATCATTCTCACCCTTGGAAGTAGAAAATTCAAAATTGCTGTACCTAAAGAGACATTCCTAGATATTTAAGAGTGAGAACCAGCAAGGGTGTTTTGGGGGAAAGTAAAGGGAGAAGAGTATAGATAATAGATTTTGGAAAGTCAGGAAGATTTTTGGAGGGCAGATGGGAGGGGTGGAAAGGTCACACGCTCCATGCAACCATCTGTGCCTACCGCCCTTCCATTTCAAACAGCCCCGCTGTGTGCCCAGACAAGAGGGAGACAGAGACTCAGAAGGAAGGAGGAGGAAGGAGACCAGGAAGGAGACCAAGGAAGGCAGAAGGCCTTGATAAGCTCACCATCAGCTTAAGGTTCAAGAGCAAACCGGTGTCTCACAATGCTCCAAGAGGTTTCCACCACCCTGTGTCCTTCAGGAAGGCCTTACCACCCCTGTTGTCTTCTTCAAGGCTGTCTATGTCCAGCTGTTGAGAAACAAAGTGAGTAGAAACTGCTTGGTGGTGCATAGCACTTGAGCACTGGCAAAGTGCTCACCAGAGCTATGTACACCTCTTAAAAGAATAGGTTTGCTATCCCAAGAGGCCAGGAGACCTTATTTGGAATAGAATTAAAATTAGCCCTTGTCCTAGAGAAGCAAAAGTAAAAAAATATTGAAAAGTGTTCCTCAGTTTCGGAAGAGAACTTCCTGACTGGCTCTTTTAAATTGTGATGTGATGACCAAGCAAATCCTAAGCTTTGAAAACCCTTTAACCACTAAATAACACATCCATGATCTAAACACTGGCCAGTGATCTAAAATGCTTACGTGGTTAGGGCAGTAGCATGTACCTACCTATGTGTTACTTTGTGGAAACTGTGCTCATAGGAGCACTCTGTCTTCTTTTCATAAGAAGCATTTTTTAAAATCTATTAAAGAGCACACACGTGTGGATTATTAGAACTCAGGGACAGAGCTGATGAATGAGCATTTTCTGCAGAATAAAGTGCATATAAACATGACCTTATTGCTCTTGTGGGGAGTGATTTTCAGTTCAGAGTGAAAAATCTGAGAAAGTATAGTTTTAAATAGAATTGTCTTTGTTCACTAAAATAATGAAATAACATTGGGGATATATTTTTTAATTCTGTGATCTCCCAGTCAACTATCCTATCCTCCCACTTGTATCTGTTATGACCTACAGGAAGCTCAGCAGTGGCATACGTGGAAAATATTCATCACTGACTCACAAGAAAAATCATACTCATTCATTTTCTTCCTTCCAAAAGAAAAATCACCACAAAAGGCTATTGCCATTTAGTGTTCTTGTTCCTAGTTGCTGCATGCTGTTAGCAATACCACTGCCACATCTCAATGGGAAAACATTCTGTCCATATTTTCAAGAGACATTATGCTATTGACTTGGAGATCTTGTTGACTTTTCCCAGCTGTTTTTATTTATTTGTTTAAAATATTGCTACTGTGGATTTCATAATCACTTTCTCCTCCTGGCAACCAGACATTAATTTTTAATCTGCACAAAAAAAGCAGATCTAAGTGGAGATAAAGTGCAGGCAGTGTGTGAAAGGAATATTTGGGAGCTTTGGGTAAAAAACTTGATAGATATTAGGTAAAAAAAGACACTAAATTGAAATTAAAATTCAGTTAAAATAAAATCTATAAAATTAGAGTGGAAGCTGAACATTTCCCAGGTCTTCTGAGACCCCAAGTTATAACGTAGATTTATGAATATGTGAGCTTGGTTATCACTGCACACATCATGTAGGGCTGGGCCCAGAGTCCTGGTCATGAGAGACAGTACATCCTGCCTTTCCATCCTAATCTGTATTTACTTAAATATTTCATATATTTCTGTAGATCTTCAGGTAGATACTGTTGTGTTTTTTCTGTTATTAGATAATTGCCCTTACTAAGCCCAGAGCTGGACTGAACCAGAAAATTCAATGTATCTGACATAGGCACTCACATTTTCAAATATAAAACTACCTTCAAAGTAAAAGAAAACTATCTAAATGTCTTATTTACTTTTGTGTTTGGGACTAAAGATACGTGACTTTGTCATCAAAGGAACTTGTGATGTTGAAGTGAAATTAAATTTGTGCCTAAAATGCCTAGACAATATACAAGATTTTCAAAAACAACCTGAAAAGTTTTCATTTCTTTCTTCTTTACTTGTGCTAAGGACAAGCGACTTCACTATCAATGATGCTTATTAGAATCCTGTAATATAATGAAAATGAAATGCATTGTGCCCAATATGCCTTAGTTTTCATAATAATGACAACACATATGCTGTATTTCTTTCTTTGTCTTCTTTGTGTCACTGATATAAACTGTCTTTCTGCCATCACAAACTGTGAATAATGTATGAAATAAATAAAAAAAATGTGAAGTATGAATAGAAATAAGCTGTGCAAGAGACCCATATGTTCTAGTTGGGGATGGGCTTGATTCACAGCCTATCAAAGTCAATGCCAAGAATACTATGGAAATTAACGGGCTTTGATCAGGCTCTATAGTCATATATTTTGGGCCTGGATTTTTAAGTAGTAAGAAAAGAAACAACTTGTCAATGAACAGTATTCTTTTCCTTTGTGTTATTCTTCAGGTGCCAAGAGCTCTTTTGGCTTTGTTGCTGCTTCTCACACTTGGCCCTGCTACCTGTGGAAGGTCTGGGTTTAAGCATATTTAGATGTCATATTTAGATATGAGATAGGGAAAGAGAGCAGCTGAGCTGAGAGGGTGATTGTTCGTTTAAATGAGCTCCACCACAATCTAACTCCATGTTTATTAGACAGCTGAGTGTCTCACTCAAAGCCTTGAGCTTTGATTTGTTAGTCCCCTGAGTCATCACTTAGTACATGGTTGACATTTAAAAATAATACTTCTTGCACAAAGGGCCAGCTTGTGAACACCAGGCCTGGAGAGTAACACGTCTGCCTGGAGCTCCCACCCACAGTTGTAGCAACGCTAATGAGTAACGTGTAGTAACAATGCCAGCTCCCATGAATTAGGGATGAGTAATGGGCTTCTGGCAGAGCCTGCAAGATGACATGGGAACCTCCAGGCCTCTGAAAAATTTTGGCTGTGTCAGAAGGAGAGCCTTTCATGTTACCTGCCTGCCGAGGTCACTCCCTTGCTGAGGAAAGGAGCCAGAGCAGCCTGCTGGGTGCGGGGGGAGCTTTCTCTTCTCCTCTCAGCAACCAGAGAGAGGACTGTCCACTTCATTCCTCACCTTCCATGGGAAATAGGACAGGGAGTTTGCTTCTTGATATGTCTGCTTGCTGAAAAAGGAATTTAAAAAGAGTCCTTCAGTAGTAAAGGGAAAAAAAAGGGAGCCTTTAAGGAGAAAAATTGGGCTGGTGTCCCAGTAAGATTTTACAGGAGATTGGGAACAAGAGGAAAATTGAGGGAAATGTGAGCTGAGGGCAGAGCTTGAGATGCAAACTGATGGTCTATCTGTGTCACATGGGGGTTCAAGTGGGGCCAGCCTGATAGAGGAGGAGACCATGTTTGCACAGGGCTGAGGAAGCCAGTAACAGGGAATTATTTGCTGAGGATCTCATCAAACAATTTTATGTTTCTATGAAGCACCAAATGCTTAACATCACATTGCTGATTTTCCATGTTTCTCCCTTACAAGGCTTCAATCCAGACAGAGAGAATTTGGAAAAGGAAACACAGGTCAAAATCCTCGATGCTGTTATTTTTATTATTTAAAAAAAACATAAACATGTCAAAGTACCATTTACCCCTTTTCTGAGGAGGAGTATCACGACTGAGAGGAACTCACAGAGTTTTCAGAAATGCAAACTTTTATTTCTGAGAAAAATACAAAAACTCACTGTTTTTAAAATATATATTTACATTTCTGTATATTTATTGTTTTCCATATAAAAAAATCTTCTGACTCAAAAATGGAGTGAATTGAGCCATTGGCAGTCCAGGAACTCTCACTAAATAAAAAGGAGCCTTCTGAGGAGTGTGGTATGAGAAAGGAGCCTCAGAGAAATAGTAAGACAACACTGATCAGACCCTCCCACCAGTTCAGAAGTGCTATTTAGATCATGAATGAAATGGTATTAAAAGAAACCAACACCTGAAACTATTCATATCTCAAGACCCTTTTTGTTAGGGACGAGCATGTTTTTGTTTATGCAGCAAATTAAAGCAGTACAAAGCATTAAATTCAAATTAAAGAAGTACAAAATTTAATTTAGGATATTGAACTTGATGAAGAGATCTTACCCTCAAATAATAATAGATGTGCAGTCTCATTTATAGGTCAAATATGTTTTTTATTTCTAATGGAAAAGTGGAGATGAAAAATTCGAGTGTGGATTTGTGGTATACATATATGACAAACTGATTTTTTTGTATCTTCTTAAATATTCAGAAATAACTGCTTCTGTCTCACATTTGCAGAGATTCAAAGCAGCAGTGATGAAAATGGAGGAAAATTTTTCACAGAAATGAAGGAATAAAAACCTAACCAACTTTGAATTTTTTGCACCTGAATTTTGATTTTAAAACAGAAAAGTACCAGTCAGTAATTCATAAAACTGTATTTTCTTTCTATATGAGTAATGATGAGTAATTTACTGACAATTACAAGAAAATATGTCTTGGTATCCAGCAGAAAATAAATAGATCATAAAATTCAGAGGACATTCCCCACATATTTGGCAGGAGACAACCATTCCTGTCCACTTAAAGACTGGGTAAGAGTATTGCTCAGATGAAAAGCAAAGAAAATGCATCAGAAAAACAGACCACATCTAATGAAAATGTTACTTAAAAGCTCTAGGAACCTAGACAGGAAAGCTTTTGGGATCATTCCTCCTCTCTCAAAGTCAATAATATGCCAGTTTCTGCTCTAAAATAATTTGCCTGCTGAAGCTAGTTGTAGGAGCTTTTGGATCAAATCTTTTATTTACATGATACTGATATAAAATGGGCATAAAATAAATTGTTGGACAATATTTATAAATGAAAGCACTGGATAATAAGGGTACTCATATCAATGATTTGGAATTATTTACATGAGGGATAGAGAAAGTGAACAGACTGAGAGAGTACTGTTAGAAATACTTCTGCTAAAATACATTTTCAACTTTAATCATCTCTAATCCATAGACTGTGTGGGTAGATTAAAGTGGACCAAGTTTTTCTTTTATTTTTGTTTTCAATTGAGGAAATTTTTAGCTTTATTTAACCATGCACAAATGATTTACTAACACACAGTCACACATACAAATAATACTGGCATGCAAAGCTGCCAAATTTATAAAAAGAAATATTGTACAAATATTTAAGTACCATAGAAGAGGTATATAGTAATAAATACAGACTATTTAAAATTTATACTGTTAGAGTTAGATCCACTAAAGTGAAAACCCCAGCAATGTTGATGAAAATTGACAGTGATAAAAGAAGACTGAGTACAGCCTATATAAGCATTTTAATTACTGTCTCTAGTTTAAATAAACAAGGCTGTGAATTAAACTTTCATACCGGGCAGGTATCTCAGTATCTAGGTGAAATTGCAGAGCATTCAGGCATGGGATGTAAAGTATCAGCTTTCCACCATGGCTCTTAAACAGTGCCATGGAGCAAATATCAGTAATGCCAAAATTAGATCTTTGTGGATTAACTCCATATTAAAATGGAATATAAGACAACTGTTTCGTATGCATGGGTGGCATGGGTATTGATATAAGTTGAATCATATTTAGTGAGCTTTGCAGGTTTTGGTGGGGCTGCATGTTTCTAATTTGCAGGGATGTGTGAGCTTAAATTGCAAGCATTTGAAACCTTGCTGCAAATATATCAAAATTCTTTATTGTCCCTTATGACAAGAGCAGCAAATATTATTTGTAGGTATTTTAAGGACTTATATTCCTTTAAGTATACAGGAATTTAAAATAAAGAGTCAGTAATTTATAAAAAATGAGACTAATATGCAAAGGCCTTATTTTATGGGGATTTGCAAGCACTAGATCTGTTTTACAGAAGGCAGCTTCTAAGTCATAACAGAAGTGGTGCATTGTTAAAAATCATCGATAACCCATCTGTAACAGCATTTTGATTTTTATTTCAAAGTGAAAAACTGTAAATTGTTTCTACTTAGCAAGCAAATATATACCTCATCTCCTGGTCCCCAGGTCACAAAAGAGGGTTATCCTGTCACCACCACTGATTTCTTAAAAGTGTGACATGTATTTAGTTGTCAGTTCCGATCAGCAGCATTCACGAATCAACATTACATCAGCAGCAAAGCACACCATTTTATGCTCTTTTGGAAGATAATTAGAGTTCCCTTTTGTTGCAAATAAGATGTAAAACAGCTATAACTGCTGGTGAACGTGATTAAAGTAACCTCTATAGAACCCCATTATTCTAGACAGATTCCTTCAGATGCATAATTTCCCCATTTTAAGAAAACATAATGCATGCATATAAAATTCAAATTGTCGAGACACCTCTAACAAAAATTAGTTGTCTATTAAGGCATTCTTAGTAGCTGGTTAACATGTAAAACTCTTTAAGTGTATTTTAAAATAATCATGAAATAATAGTACATGTCATTAAAGGTAAACATTTTACAGTGAGAGGTTTGTTCAGACAAGAGCTGTGTATTAAACTTTTTCTTACAAAACTCCCATTAGAAGAATATACCACAGTCTCATCTCTCTACCAGGTATCTACCAGAGCATCCCCCTGCCCCCAGCTTCATAATCATGCTTCACTATACAGACAAATTAGGGAACATTGTCATTTTTCAGCACATAATTTATAGCTCAAATGCCTTCATTAGACCTCATCTAATATTGTAAAAATTTTGTTCATAGAAAAAGTATTCACCTACTGTTGGACAACATACATAACTTTTTTATTTGGCACATGTGGTCTGATCTTCAACAGAGATTGCTAGATAGTGGAAAGATTGCCCATGAATATTCTTTCTAGCAAGGGATAGAAAAAATTGATCAAATAAGCCAGTCAATATTAATGCAAATGTTCTCACTATAATCCCATTTACCAGATTTAGAAGGCACTTTTAAAAAATCTGAAAAAAAAAAATGAAAAGAAGGTATTTTAAAAATATATCTTGCTTTCAAATAATCAGTAGTGATTTTACAGTCAAGAAAGGGAAACACCAACAAATTGTTTTAAGGCACATGGATGATATTGCTGAATATTCTATATATCACTGTTTAGCAGCAAGTGTCAAATTTCTCCTGAGTGTAGCTTTGTGCATTCTGTGGTCTATGGTGTGGAGAGCTGGGTGTAGGAACTGGTTCTCAAATGATTCGGGACACCTCAGGGCAGCTGTTGAGCAACCTGAGTTCAGAATTGGATGGGTAGAGTTTGAGTATACAGGGGCAATAGGCAGTGTAGTTCCCAGAATCAGGTCCTTGATAATAGTTTGCCTCTGAATTATGTAACAGATAATAGTTTATTTGAAATTTTCAGAAGATAATAAACTATGATGAACAAATTAGAAAAAGATTGTCCATAGAGTGACCATTACTTTTGCTGAATTGTTATAATTATAAAATCAAATCCTGGTTTGCTCTGTTGGGTACCTCAACATCTAAAGGAAATGCTATTAAAGAAGCTTACAAATGAATAATCATTCCCAACAACTCACAGCAGCACTCACAGCATGAAAGTACAAGAAATAGGGTAAGTTTTCAAGGAAGGAACTGATTAGGGTGAGGATGATTCTCTGTCAGAAAAATGTATTGTGCAAGTGTCCTCTAGAGAAAAAATTTTCACCTGAAAAGAAACAGCATTATGAACACTACAGAACTGTGGATTGCAGGACACTGATCTTATTAAGAACCAATGCTAATTTGCACACTGTCTCCCGCTGAACTAGAAGCAAGTTTACCACTGGGTTTGTTAATTTACGCAGGACACCATTATCTTTGGTTGGACTTAATGTATCAGAGTAGATAGAGGTCATTAGCTGCTGGGTTCATGATTATCTAGCATGAATTACAGACAGTATCACAGAAATACATTTGTTCTGAAGCTTCATTTCTCCTCATGTGATTTTTTTTCCCTATTGGTGTTTAATTCCATTTGGAAAACCTTAGATATTGTGTATTACACATACACACACACACTGCTGGTCATTTTGTTTTGTTTTCTTTTGTTTTTTTCTTCAGTAACCACTCAGAAAAGTAATGCAATTTTAAATAAAAAATAAAATTCAATAGTATGTACTTTGCATTTAATAGAAGTAATAAACAGTCAGCTTCACTTTTAAAATTTGCAATAGTAGAAATAATTACAATGGAATCTGTAAGAACCCCATTATAAGTAAATCAATTATTTAGGTAGTTCAGTATCGGGGAAATAAATGGATAAATCTCTTCCTCAGATGCTATATCATGCATTTATCTAAACTTTCCATTGGATCTCTGAAGTTTCTCCTGCACCCAAAAATGTTCTTAGAGAAAGAGACTATTGACTATAATTGGAATACTGCTTTTAAGTATAGCCCTCTAAAATCTTACATCCACAAGAAATCAGCCTATTTAATAAAAATATTTATGTTTTCTGGTTAAGTAAACACATTTTCATAAAGATCGATGCTCAGTCTATTTCACTTAAATGGAACCAACCATCTACAAATTCATTTACAATTTTTAGATCTGTACAAGCACATTCCTAATAGCAGGGAATACTTTTGTATCTTGGCATGATATCTTTAGAAAGAGGTGAATTTTCATTTATTTAATGCAAATACCCATACAAGGTAAACTGCTTAGGCATATATGGAGCGTGTTTTCATGGAAGCTTTGTGGCAACAGGAAAATAATAGAACATAATTGTACAATAAATGGAATGTTGCAGTTCCAAAATTACTCATGCTATGGTGCAGTGAATAAAAAAGAATACAGGAAGATTGAGACTATTTGCCGGGTTTCGAGCTGCTTTGCTTACAAATTATTTCATTCTAGTTTTATGTGTATTTTAGGAATATGTCTTCTTTTTCACTAGACAAATATCAAAGGAGAAGATATACATGATCTCTGAATACTGTTAAAGCTTTAGATACTGGAAGTTGTTTGCATTGTTATCAGAGCTTGGTAAACTACTTCAGCTATGTAAAGTACTTGCAGCAGCTATGTTTTTTTAATAAATTTAGCATACTTTCAGTTCACAGATTTTTTATAAATAGGGATTTTGTATTTTGAAAGTAATTTTCTTTCCAAGTTATTTCTCTTCTTTATCCAAACAATTTAAGTCTTGCGGTTTTGTCGTGAATTACCTACTAAGACTATAGTTTTGATTATTTCTGCCCATCTTTATTCACTTGAACTTACTGGTTACTTGAATAACAGTCATATTTTTCCTTCTGTCTGCATGGTTTAAATATTCATGAGGAACAGAAGGACTTGAAACATTAGTTGTGGTAAGCACTTGTGCCCAGGTGTTCAGGTACCCTTTAAACATTCTGAGAAACAGAGTATCTTGTAAAAACAGCTGTGAAAAGCAAAAATAGAGCTTGTATACTTATCAAATTGAATTTGTGATTTAACTTCTTGCAACCTGAGACTTGTAGTTTAACTGGTCTCTGATGCACAGATTACTTCAGTACCGTTCTGTCGGGTCACAGGTGATGGAAGAGCTGCCCTTTGGTGAGGTCTTGGCCACAGCAAGCAATGGCACTTAGGAAGAGATTGTTCCCACTGCTGGGTGCTCTCTGTACCACTGGGGTCATGTACAGCAACTGCAAAGTTCTCTAAATAAACAAGGAGAGCAGGAGGAATTCTGCTTCCCAAGACCACTCTAATTCTTTAATTTTTCAGCACATAGGGATGTGTTAGGTTTGAGCATATGTACAAACTCCTACAGCCTTTATTGTAAATTTTACTGAGCTCAAGAAGAAATTTGCTGGTGTCCTAGATAATTCTCCAGGTAATTGACATTATGAATATTTCAAATTGAGATTAATGACTCTAAAGCTAGTTATCTAGCTGGGGACAATGTCTTGTCCTTTTATTGACATGAAAATTGTGCTTTCTTGCTTAAAGATGTTAAGGTAGTGAGGGTGGAAAAAAAGAGAAAATGAAAAGAAGATGTTGTATACTTTATTTCACAACATTTTTAAAAAATATTTTGAACAATCTCTGAAAAGATACCATTTTATGTACCACTTCAAGACCAGTATCCCCCATATAAGATGAAGGTAAAATCCAGTCATTTATGTAGATACAACATTTTCAGTGTAACAGAATGTCATATGCTGTTTTGAATAATTCCTTACTATAAACTTATACTGCAAAAAATGAGTTAATTTAAAATTCATCACCATCACCTTTCAAAATTAAATCTTATTGAAGATAAAAACATTTTTCTTGCACATGGTACTTAGGATTTCACTTACTTTAATCTCTTTGGGATATGTCATCCCCACATTCTGGTTCTTTGCTAGACCTTGCAAGATGGTTCTCTTTGCAGCTAACCTTAACAGCCACCACCCTATGCTGTCTCTTTCCCCTGACAGATGCTCCCTAACACCTTTACCTTTTATACCAAGTCATATTCATTCCTCTATGGATTTCTTAGCTCAAGACCTTGACATTAAGTATCTTTATATCAGATACCACAGGAGAAAACAAGGCAGACTGCTGTTATCTGTATAGTCAGCTTGTTAAAGACTGGGGAATAATAGATTGTAAAAAGGTTGCCAACAGAAAGAAAGCAGGCATGGAGGTAGCAGTGCACCAGGCATGACACCACATGGATAAAGATGGGGATAAAGACTAAACATTTAGTCATAGCTCAGAAGCCTGAGCTCTTCTGTTCATATAGAAAATTTTTATTCACACTTCTTTGTATTTTTGAAACAGTTCAGGAGAAAGTAGAAAGGGATGAAAGAAAAGAAGGGCTTTTCATGCTCTCAGATCTTGGTCAGATGCTTAGAATTCACACATATTCACTGTCTTAGGCAGTCTTTGTCTTTTTTATAATGACAATAAATTCTGTACTGTTGAAAAAGAAATTCAGAACACCCAGATATGCCTTTTTGTACAGAGAGAAGGAATTCTTAGGCTATATTATGTTGAACTGCCACTAAATATTCTAGTGACCACAACTACCAGGATACAGAAATGTGTCCCAGGAAACTCATTTACTCAAATCATCTACCTCAGGAGAAACAATGTAAAACTGAATTAGGAGAGCTCCTCTGGCAAAACAACAGGAAACTCATAGAAGAGACCTATTAGCAGTATTGTGTGATATACCACCTAAAATAGCTCTGCTAAAATGGACCTGGTAGAAATAGATTCCAGTATATCTGTAGTTATTTTTTATCATGAAGCATAAAATAGGGGTTTGACTTCTTTTCCATTTATGAACACACCATATTTGTTTTCCTGTAGATATCCAACCCAATAAAAATGCTTGCTGCATTGTAATCCAGAAATGATTGCCAGGGGTGATTTATCTACCCCGTCTTGGCAGATTTAAATAAAAGGTTTTCAAAAATCATAGAGAATAAATTTGAGGAAGTGCTTATAAACATCACAGAGTTTACAGACAAGTTTTGTACTATTGTACAAAGACAAAAAAAAAGAGAAGACTACTGGCATAAGAACTGTCAGATTATGTTGCTATCCACAATGGTGAAATTGAAATGACTGAGGCAAAATGGTACAGAACATGTAGGTGACGTCATTCTTCACATCCAGGAGGAGGTCACTCTACCTGTGGAGGAAGTGCTGACAGGATGTTTATGTGGGATTGAAGTCAGATATAATTCAGGCAAATAAGGGCAGGAAGAGGGTGTGTAAATAGGAAGTCCCTTAATTTTGTTTAATTTCCTTAATTCTCTTTTTATTGTAACCTCAAAAATTAGCTCTTTTCCATGCAAGAATGATAAAAACATAAACCAAATTAATTGTTTTCATACGCTTCATCCACTTCTATAAAAAATTATTTTAGTTTTACCTTCTTCTTTATTTACATTATTTAGGGAAATGTAAGCCTGAAGGTCATTGTCCTTTGACAGTGTTTATTTATTTATTCCAAGTGACAGTGCAAGTTCACCAAATCTTAAATTGTGAGTTGATTCATTTTTAAAAAGGAAAATAGGTCACACTTTATCTAAAATTACTAACACTGTTGTTAAAAGATTCAAAGGAAGATTTATTGAGAATGATTTTAACTCTAATCACTTAGAAACTGATGCTTACTGACATATTGTTCCCAAGCAGATACACTATAAAACATGCAAATGTAATGATAGCTTTTTTATACATGATGGGTTAAAGGAAAAAAGAGTTTGTAATAATTGCAATGCCTATAAGGAAACCATAATATTAGTTTATTCCCCATTTCTCACACCACTTCATTAATTTATTTTTTGAAATATACCAAAGAAAAAAATACCTAAAGCAAGATGAGAATTTTAATGAATGTTTTCTCCTACTTCCAGACAAACAGAATGAGCATAAGTTGGTGAATTACATTATGATAGAGCACAACAAATGAAATTATGAACTTATTGTGTAAATGTCCATATTTTCAGATATTCACAAGCAAATCACAACAATAAGTTTCAGACACCTTTCACACATTGCCCACATTAAAACACTGGCATATATTTCATAGAATAGAACATTTGTGACAAAAATTACAATTTATCTGTATTAGATGATAAATAGTCAATATCAAAAACCATTGCTATTGTGAAACTTTGGTGCATGGTCTCTCTGTTTATCTTCATATAAAAAAAATTAATTGCATTCATAAAAAAGAAACAGGTAAGTAATGCAGAAGGGGCTGTGAAGGTAAGTTCACAGAGAGAACTTGCAGCAACAATGTGTATAAATTATATATAAATCCCACTGCCTGATGGTTCTTTTTTTAAAAAGTGAGAAGAGATTTTTGAAAATAAAAATTATTTCTCCTTTGAAAAAACAAGGATCATGTAGTAGTACAACTCTGTTCCCTGAGAAGGTAGAAAAATTTTAAAGCTTCTCTCAACATCTTCATGATCAATAAGAATCATTAGGTTACTAAAAAGGTAATATTGCTGATTTCAAATCACTGCCTCCTGCCCTCAGCTGTAGAAAACTGGTGGCACTGCCACAAGGAAGTGGTGTCTTATCCTGACTAATCATAGCAGGAGAGCAGGTTAATAATTTCAGCAGATGAAAGCGATCTCTTTGAGGAATGTAAACTGGTGAGCAGCAGCTCCAGGAAACAGAGGAGAAATTCTGATGACCATTTTCAAATGCCAGCTGTTCTTTCATAATTTTTTCAAGTTCTTACCTGAAGAACCTAATGCCATGATACAACAACAATGTACAGCTACTAATTAGCAGAGTCCACAAACCTGAAGACTTCATCACTGAGGTAATTTGTCTGAAAATCAGCTCTTTTTCTATCAATATGCCTTACAAGGAAGTACATATTTTTTCCAACAAAAAGACTTAGCTTGAAATGTGTAACTCAAAGTAGATTTTTAACCCTCTTTGAAGGAATAAGTGTGGGAGGTGAAAGGAAATCATTCTGCATAACCAAAACATGCCCTCCTGAAGAAATGGCAATGACAACATTCTGCTTCTACCAAGACAAGTTTGGTAGTTTGAGCAATCATCCAGGGCCAACAGGATTTTAGTGCCCCATCACTTCAACAGGTGCTTTATGCCTCAAACCCTGTATATTCTTCTGATGAGGTGAGGATTTCAGTCCAGCTGAGTCTTCTCCCCTGTTCATGTAGTATTTGTCACACAGAAACTGAATATCACTCTTTAGCCTTGTGATTACAACACTCACCTGGCAGTGGGGAGACTAGAACTCAATTTCTTTGCTAATTTGTTTGAATGCCTTCCTCAGTGTAATCCTTCAAGCAGTGAATTTGTCTTGTTTGCTTTCACAGTGTCTATCTCTGGTGTATTGGATAGTTTTTATCAACTGCAAACCACCATGCTAAATAAGGTACAGACAATTGTCATTTTCAGCTGCCTGAGTGGCATGTGCTGTGTTTGCCATGCTGGAGCCAGGTGAGCTGTGGGCAGCTCAGATGCAAAACTGTAAAGTCCTATTGCACCACTGTACAGCAGAACCCTGCATCTGATGTAGTGGCCAAATGCAGAAAGGAAAGTCATAACAAACAATAGTTGGTGAACTATGAAGCAACCAGTTGCTAACTCAAAAATTACCTTAAAAAACCTTCAACTGCATTTACATCAGTGATCTGAAATTCCTGACAGAACATTGTGATCAGAATGCATCATATATTACCCAGGCTGGGGCTAATAATTAATTAATTCTTTTTTCAGCAGTGTGTTTATCTGTATATATGTGCTTGAAGGTTCTATTTGACACTGTATACTAAGATTAAAAACACAGTGCTGCTGGGTGGATTTTCAGTATCAAGTGTTAATCAATTATTGTAATACTATTGCAATAAAGCTATATAATATTGCAATAAAGATAGTGAATCTTTTTCATGAATTTCAGCCTACAAGAGAAATGCAGGTATATTTGTTTTGTTATTATTTATCTGAACTGGAATGAAATGCTGCCTTTTTGTTAATTTCTACTTATGACTGGATTTTGTAGTAACACAAGTAAAATTAGGCTGAGCTTCATTACATAATTAATCCTGAAAAAATAAAAAAAAGTTTAAATAACAATTTTGCCTTGAGTCAATTTAAACAAAAAATATCTTGCATCAATCCCTGCTCCACTTATTCATGCATATACATTTCTGTTTAAAATAATAGGGCTACACTTGAATGAACAGAACTTGCCTCTGTTAGAAGATTATTAAAAAGGAGCTCAAAGGAAGAAGATATGCAACATTAGAAGTACACCAGAAGTAACTGAAATCAGTGAAACTAACAATGCAAAACAGAGCTTGCAAAATTAGGTACTTTGGCTTTGAGGAAAAGTAGAAAAATAGAAAAAGGAAGTGAAATAATAGTATATTTACCACTCCTTTGGTGAGAATAAATATGTTTTGGAAAGAAAGCAGTTTCTCTATATCTGATTTGTCTAGCATGGCAGAAGAATTTACACAACAAAAGACAAAATCTTTTAATAAAATTGAAAGCAATGTGCAATTACAAAGTGGACATTTCCTCTTGTCCTAGTGAATAACATAAGGATCTTGTATGCCATTTTAGTTCACAACACCTGTGATGAATTATTTGTAAATGCAATGAATAACATTACTAGGAACATGTCAAATTATACGTTGATAATGAATTTTTGGATGCATCTGCTATGTAATTGTTCCCAGCGGATGTGTATTCATCTTCACCTGGCATTATTTTCCTGATTTTGGGGTTTGTTTTTTATTACACATTTTCATTTTTATCATAATTGTTACAGTGATCCCTGTTCCTTTGTTCTAATCAGGTCCCTTTGATGGTGTTGCACATTCTGAACAAAAGAGGAGGGGAAAACACACCAGGCTATTGGCAAAACAAAACACTGGTCTTTATTTGTGACTTTCTAAGTGCCTGCTTGGCCTCAGAAGGTTGGGTGGTGTTGACAGGGACCAGTTGTTTCCCTGAATGCATCTGCCAGCTGCTCCAGGCATGTGTTCTGAAGAATAGGAGGTGAATAAACACTAAAGGCTGCTCTGCTGACAGACAGGTACATGCTGCTTTTACAAAGTGCATCTGAGACTTTTCTTAAAAAGGTAAATAAAGCGAATTAGTAGCATAGGATGGTATGTTTTTTCACAGCACTCTGATATACAGAAATGCTTACAATGAAAATAGCTGTCATCAGTTTATGGTTTTAGATAGCAATCCTACATTAGTTGTGTTTATGCAAACTTTCTGTATAATGTACAGTTTCTCATGTAAAGGCCATTTTTACTTTACAGAGTATACTTGTCTCTCAACACGAGTAATTTCAAGAAGCTGCCAAAATCAACTGATCAAATACTGGATATATGAGTGCAGAACTCAGGCTTTTATTAAAATTTTACCTTTCTTTGTGATTTGGTAAATCATTTACAGCATCTGCCTAAGACCGATTTCACTCTGAAATATTTGCTCTGCACTTTACACTCTTTTGAATTCTATATTGATATATACCACAACTGATATTTCTCTGTCTCACTGGGTAGTGGATTGAACTACATGAACAATTTTAGCCACTGTAAAAAGAACAGTCTGGTTCTGGTCTTTTCCAGATGTTCAGGATTTCTGTTCCAGGATTATTTTTGAGATAAAGAAAATCACTCTGCTTCATATCTAGATTTTATTTTCTCCCTTCCCCTTAATTAGAGAGTGATAGGTTTGTCCCTGTCTATAAGAAAAATCCATAAAATTTAAAAAAAAAATAAACTCTTCTCGTTTCTCTTTTTATCTCGTTGGCATTCCAAATTTTTTAAATGTCTTTAAACCTTTGTAGAGAGGCTACGTTCAGCCTGACAGTTCAACGAGGTCTCATTATAATAATTTATGAGAATCATAGAATTGCAGAGT